>JBBGZY010000243.1:987500-1290000 GCA_037952925.1 Lithobates clamitans | reverse complement strand
AGTACACCCCTCACATTTTTGTAAATATTTTATTATCTTTTCACGTGACAACACTGAAGAAATGACACTTTGCTTCAATGTAAAGTACTGATCGTACAGCTTGTATAACAGTGTACATTTGCTGTCCCCTCAAAAAAACTCAACACACAGCCATTAATGTCTAAACCACTGGCAACAAAAGTGAGTACACCCCTAAGTGAAAATGTCCAAATTGGGCCCAAAGTGTCAATATTTTACGGGGCCACCATTATTTTCCAGCACTGCCTTTACCCTCTTGGGCATGGAGTTCACCAGAGCTTCACAGGTTGCCACTGGAGTCCTCTTTCACTCCTCCATGATCACGGAGCTGGTGGACGTTAGAGACCTTGCCCTCCTCCACCTTCTGTTTGAGGATGCCCCACAGATGCTCAATAGGGATGAGCTTTATGTTTGGGTCGAACATGAGTTCTAATCGAACATTGTTCGCCCGTTCGCCGAATAGCGAACAATTTGGGGTGTTCGCTGCGAATTCGAAAGCCACGGAACACCCTTTAAAAGTCTATGGGAGAAATCAAAAGCGCTAATTCTAAAGGTTAATATGCAAGTTATTGTCATAAAAAGTGTTTGGGGACCTGGGTAATGCCCCAGGGGACATGTATCAATGCAAAAAAAAGTTTTAAAAAAGGGCCCTTTTTTCGGGAGCAGTGATTTTAATAATTCTTAAAGTGAAACAAAAGTGAAATATTCCTTTAAATTTCGTACCTGGGCGGTGTCTATAGTATGCCTGTAAAAGTAGCGCATGTTTCCCATGTTTAGAACAGTCCAAGCACAAAATGGCATTACTAAAAGGAAAAAAAGTCATTTAAAACTACTCATGGCTAGAATTGTCGGGTCTCGGCAATACAGATAAAAGTCATTGTAAAAAACGGCATGGGATTCCCCCACAGTCCATTACCAGGCCCTTTGGGTCTGGTATGAATATTAAGGGGGAACCCCGAACCAAAATTAAAAGAAAAAATTCCGTGGGGCCCCCCCCAAATTCCATACCAGACCTGGGTCTTGTATGGATATTAAGGGGAACCCCGCGCAAAAATTAAAAAAAAAAATGGCGTGGGGGGTCCCCCTCAAAATTCAGGTCTGGAATGGATTTTAAGGGGAACCCCGTGCCAAAATAAAAGAAATGGCGTGGGGGCCCCCCAAAAATCCATACCAGACCCTTATCCGAGCACATAACCTGGCAGGCCGCAGAAAAAGAGGGGGGGGGACAAGAGAGCGCCCCCCCTCCTGAACCATACCAGGCCATATGCCCTCAACATGGGGAGGGTGCTTTGGGATAGCCCCCAAGAAGCACCTTGTCCCCATGTTGATGGGAACAAGGGCCTCATCCCCACAACCCTTGCCCGGTGGTTGTGGGGGTCTGTGGGCGGGGGGCTCATCGAAATCTGAAAGCCCCCTTTAAAGGCGGGTCGGTGCGTTTTTTTTTCATGACTTTTATCTGTATTGCCGAGACCCGACAATTGATTATAGCCGCAAGTAGTTTTAAATGACTTTTTTATATATATATATATATACACACACATAGTATCTCATAAAAGTGAGTACACCCCTCACATTTTTGTAAATATTCTATGCCAACATGTACTGTGACATACTGAAGCAGAGCATGATCCCCTCCGTTCGGAGACTGGGCTGCAGGGCAGTATTCCAACATGATGACGACCCCAAACACACCTCCAAGACAACCACTGCCTTGCTAAAGAAGCTGAGGGTAAAGGTGATGGACTGGCCAAGCATGTCTCCAGACCTAAACCCTATTGAACATCTGTGGGGCATCCTCAAACGGAAGATGGAGGAGCGCAAGGTCTCTAACATCCACCAGCTCTGTGATGCCGTCATGGAGGAGTGGAAGAGGACTCCAGTGGCAACTTGTAAAGCTCTGGTCAACTTCATGCCCAAGAGGGAGGCAGTGCTGGAAAATAATGGTGGCCACACAAAATATTGATACTTTGGGCCCAATTTGGACATTTTCACTTAGGGGTGTACTCACTTTTGTTGCCAGCGGTTTAGACATTAATGGCTATGTGTTGAGTTATTTTTAAAGGACAGCAAATTTACACTGTTATACAAGCTGTACACTCACTACTTTACATTGTAGCAAAGTGTCATTTCTTCAGGGTTGTCACATGAAAAGATAGAATAAAATATTTACAAAAATGTGAGGGGTGAACTTTTGTAAAGGTGGAAAAAGTTTGGAAATTATTTATCTTTGTCTCATTTTTTTACATCACAGAAACCTGACATTTTAATGGGGGTGTGTAGACTTTTTATATCCACTGTACATTGGGAATAAATATATAGGTTTTGCTGCACCTTCAAATGGCAATTGTAAAAAATGGTAATTAAGTTAAATGTAGTGGTGACATTATAACTGTGCTGCACTTAGCCTGTACAGAGAGCAGCCAGATTTACTACACAGGCTCTGCTTCCTGCACAAAGGTTGCACTTTACTTGTTCACACAATGCACTTCTATGGGTTTGCTGACTTTTTTTTTTTTTTTGCAGTGATGATGCAGGAATCCAAGCTGACAAACTTCCAGCAGCGTCAGATAAGAGAGCATTTACAGAGTAAGAGTTCTCTAAATTTCCTCTGCCTTTATAGTTACATAGTTACATAGTAGGTGAGGTTGAAAAAAGTCCATCAAGTCCAACCTATGAATGTGGGTTATGGTTGCATTTATAAAGCAGTGAATGTGATATTCATCAAACATTCACTGCAGGTGTATCTTCCTGGTGTATGTGATGATTCACCACCACAGAATGTTCGGTGAGTGTTGCATGCGCTGCTTTAGAAAAATGCCCCTATAAGTCTCTCTTTTATCATGGTGCGTTTATATTGCATGAATTATCCTCTCAGCAACAACATCAACTAAGGACCCTTTCAGGCTGTTGTGGTGCCTACCTGGCCAAACATTATTCTTCTGAATCCCACTGAGAAACGAACACTTCCAGAAATGTCAACACCCTTGGCCCCCCACTGCACTCAGTGGTTGCTTTTGATGTACAGTACCAACGCTACCAGAATTGCACTCGCAGAGTTAGAACCTGGGCACACGCAAGTGAAAAATAAATAAATGACATTGTCTGCAGCAGGAATAAGGCAACCTTATAGGGGTGGAGATTTACTTGAACAACATGGAAGAAGTCAAAGATCTCCGGGGACAGTGTCGCCTCCTCAGGCTGGGTTCACACAAGAACATGCAGCGGAGGAACAGAGTTTAGAATGGAGGATTCAGAATGCTGGTGGACGGGATGACGTGAGACGTCAGAGAGGAAGGGAGGAGCTATTGGTGTGTCAGTGAGCCGGCGTCCTGGCGGCCTCGCTCTGGCGGTGAGACGAACGGAAGAGACAGAGGCGAGGATACAGAGCGCAGTGCCCTAATACTACAACCAAGCGCCTGGAACTCAGACCTCGGCGAGAGCCGGGCTGTAATGACACGGCCCCAAATGATGAAGTAACGACCGCGCTCTCCACGTGGGTCCCCTCCGCACTCCTCTCTCCCCCCTCCCCTCTCTAAACCTGGCAGTAAGACGGCAGCGGGCAGGAGAAGACCAGACAGAGAACGACCCCCAGACCGGTATCCTTCTAACCTTCTAAAGCGCTCCACAGATGGTCCTCACAAAGGAGAATACACGCTGCCTGATATCATATCACCATCTCTAAGGCATAGAAGCACAGATGGATGCGGGATGGTAATTCTCATCCTTAAGCTCCAAAGGTAAGAACGTACTAGAAGCCGGTCTCTGAACGGAAGGAACACCAGTGAAACATCAAGGTACGGCAGCTGCTGAATGTGATAGTAGGAGAGATTGCATATAGCCAGAAACAGATGTATAAGAGATGGCAGATGCATAATGAGATGCTGTGTGTGGCTATATACATCTCAGAAGTCTACTTTGAATATTACGTTTGCCTCACTAATAGTATTATTGCTATTACTACTTATCTTATTGCTGAGACGGGAATGCTGGGACTTAGGACATATGACTCTGTATAATATCACTAATATTTCTGGAGTTGCACCTTAGCGATAATGGAAGTAGTTGCAATGCTTGCCCTAATACCATTTATGGGGTAATTTGAGGTGGGGCGAATAGCGGGATATCGCAACCTCGGGACAATACATTACTGTATACCTGTGCTATTTTTGCCTTATGTGCCCTGTATCTCAACACACCAATAAAACCTGGGGAAGGTGACGCTGGTTTATGCAGATGTGGTTAAATGTGACATGATAAAGCATTTATTGACACACTGTCATCCCCCTGGTTTACTTGAAACTCTTGGGACTGGAGGCACGATGCACTAAGGTATACGGAGAAATATACCCGTATATACTATTTATTGGTAGTATCCCAACACCCCCGGACCTAAAATACTGACATTGTTAGCGATAACGCTGCTACAGAGGTTGAACCGGGGAGATCGAGAGACAGGACATACACATGTGAAGGATTGCCGATATATACAATAGTACCGCTACGATAGTGTCATCTAATTTCCATCTTACTGACATAACTGGTACAACTAGGAAAGGCAACATTGATTTTTAGGTACAGGAATAACATACACCAATATATGCTATAAGAAATCTCAGTACCCCCATACCCGAAGTACCCGCTAATGACCATCAATATTGATAATATTATCTCATAGTTACACCGGAGATAGATAGGAAAGGAGATACAAGCCAATGATTACAGGACTAAACCTATTTGTGTAAATTACTGATAGCCTGAACCTCACCGTTACATTGCCTCACAGGAAAAGCTCTGTATACTATATCAGGCGCCAAGATATTCGGCTACGCCCATAGATGCGTATTCTTCTCAGTACTGCTGATACCACACCTTAGACATCAGAAATACTGGCACGGTCTACCCGCACAACAGCGTAGTAAGCAGGTTATATATCTCGCCCCTCATTAAACATATAATTCGGGGGGTCAGCATAACCAGTACACGGAAGAAGAGGCAAAAACTCTAACTGGTAGAGGTACAAGACAACCTGGATACAAGAGGAGTAGGAGGTAGTAGGAGATAAAAGAACATAAAACTGGTCAAGGGCTAGAACAAAGAAGTATTCCCTGTATTATTAAGATAAAGTGTCCAAAATCCAAAATACCCAGCCTACTGGGAAAAAAATAATGAGTAGAAACGCAACTAAAACTGGGAAAGGGGGACCACCGAAGACATCAAAGGACAACCTCACTGGAAGTGCCACCGGAAGTACAATTAAGCAATATTTAACCGGGGGGGAGCCCGGGGGGTGCCCACCAAGAAGCCCAAACATCAACTATGGGGGACAAAAAGAAAAAGGGACAAAACGGGAAGGGAGACCAGACCCCTGACCAATCAAGAGAGTCGTCATTAATTGAAAGCGCACCTGAAACATCTAGAATGGTGAAACACAAGATCTAGAACTCCCCTCGAAAAATGAAATTGCAGAGATGTTCAAAGCACTTGAAACATCAATAAAATCAGAGATAAGTATGTTGAGGACCGACTAGGAAACCTACTGGCCAGAGTTGAGAGAGCAGAAGATATAGTGGACCACCAGGAGCGAGAAATCTCTGGGTTAAAAGAACAAATTAAAATAACTCAACAAAATCAGATAAAAATATGCTATAGGTTAGAGGAGAGTAGAGAATAGAAGTCGCAGACAAAACCTGAGAATCCGTGGAGTTCCGGAAAAAAGGGGTGAGGATCTGAGGAAGACCATAGCGACTATCTTCTCCCCCCTCTTGGAATTAGGAGAAGAGTTCCCAAAAATCGAGCGAGTACATCGGATAGGAAGGATGGACACTAGTTGAACAGAAAGAAGTCGCAATGTAATTGTGAGGTTCAGGTTCTACGAGGACAAGGAAAATATATGGGTAAAACTGAGAGGTCAAACACCACTTCAATAGGAGGAGGCAAGGATTCAAGTATTTGCAGACCTAGCCAAAGATACATTAGCGAGAAGATGACATTTGAAGCCCCTCCTGGAACAAATGACAAATCAAAACATAAAATATACATGGGGATTTCCCGATGGATTGGTCCAATGAACGGTGGATTGAATTGGGAATAGGGTCAGTGTAAAAGGAGGAGGGGGTAAAGGGGGGATCTGGGGGGGGGGTTGGATAAAGGAAAACTAGTTGAAGACAAATAGAGAAGATAGAGAGATGCCTGGAGAAGATTAACACACCCGGTCGCCGGGGCAGGGCCGACCGGTGATCTGGCATACCGATAGCCCCACCTTTGGAGGTGGAGACCAATGGAGGGCCACGAGTTACGTGACCCACACTGGCCTAAGGGTCTAGTGAAGACCAAGGTAGGGTAGTTGGGGGGGAGGGGGGGAGGAGGATGGGGAAAAGGGGGGTGGGGGAGGATGGGGAAAAGGGGGGTGGGGGAGGATGGGGAAAAGGGGGGTGGGGGGGATGGGAAAGGGGGAGGGGGGGGGTGGGAAAGGGGGAGGGAGGGGGGGTAGGGGTGAGGGAGAAGGGAAGGGGTTGCACTTTAACTTTAATAATTAAAATTAGGGACATCTCTCCAAGGTCTAAGATAGATGGGATTGTTATATTTCTCCAGGGTCTAACGAAAGAGTGTGGTGGAAGGGAAGCAGAAAAATGACACTAACCACAATAAAATGCATAACATACAACGTCAAAGGCCTAAATATGGTCAACAAAAGACGAAGTATCTTTAACGAGCTTAGACTGCTTGGTCCAGAGGTGGTATTCCTCCAAGAAACACATATATCACACCAATCAAGATTAAGACTATTCTCGGGGGAAAACCGGACCTGATACCAGGGAGATACTATTTCAAATAGAACACGGGGGGTTGCCATTGGATTTTTAAAAAGAATTAGGTTTGTGCTGGAAGAGAGATTAGTGGATACAGAAGGTAGATACTTATTCCTAAGAGGTAGATTAAATGAAAGAGATTATACACTAGCTAATATCTATGCACCAAATAAAAACCCGATAGAATATGTGGCAAAAACTCTGGAGAAATTAATAGAGTTTAGGAAAGGGCACTTGATAATAATGGGGGACCTTAATTTTTGTTTGGATCCGGGCTTAGATAGTACGGCCCGAGCACAGGGGAAGAACAGTGTGCAATTAAGAAAGATCAGACAAAAACTCGCCAGCCTTTAACTGGTAGATATATGGAGAGTGCAACATCCACGAAAAAGGGACTACACGTTTTATTCCCCTGTGCACGGGTCATACTCCCGGATCGATTATGGACTGATTGACCATAGGGAAATTGAGAAGGTGGCAGATTCTTGGATAGGAAATATAACCATGCACCAATGACCATGGAAATAAAAATAGGCAAAGAGAATAGATATTCAGGGCAATGTCGCCTAAATGAAGAACTGATAAGGGGCGAGGAAGGGTTCAATAGAATTAATAAGGAACTGAAGGATTATTTTGTGGTAAATGACACAGAAGTATCTGGGTCCACCTTATGGCAGGCCCATAAAGCTTACATAAGAGGAGTACTAATCGAGTTAGGGTCAAGGAAGAAAAAAGAGAGAGGTAAGAAAATTCAGAAATCAACAGAGGAGCTAGCTAGCTTAGAACAGAAACATAAGATACAATCAGGACAACTGTTTCAAGCGACATATAAACACATAGTAATTAAAAGGGCAGAGCTGAAAAATTTAATGGAACAAGAAGTCAGAGCGACATATAGGAAGATCACAGGGAATAGGTATCGCTGGGCTAATAAACCGAGTAAACACCTAGCAAAAATAGTGCAAAAACGGAAAGCCAGGAACTTCATAGAAAAAAATCCAGACCAAAGAGGGCCATATAGAGAACTCCTCCAGAAAAGTAGCGGAGGTCTTTAAAAACTATTATCAGGAGTTATATTCAATTCCTAAACAGGATACTCAGCTTAACAATAGAAGAGAGAGAAACAATAAGTATTTAAAGAAGGCAATGCTGCCTAAGATTACAGAAGTGGAAAGAGAATGTATGGAAACACCAATTTCTGAAGAAGAAGTGAGAAAAGCAATAGCAGGAATGGCTCTAGGGAGAAGTCCAGGCCCGGATGGATTCACAGTAACTTATTATAGAACATTTAAAGAAGTATTGATCCCTAGGTTGTGTCAGTATTTTAATGGATTGGGAGAAGGATACGAGATGAGCAAGGATGCCTTAAAGGCATCCATCATGGTTATACTCAAAGAAGGAAAAGAAAAAAACACTATGTTCAAGTTATCGTCCCATCTCTCTCCTTAATACCGACACAAAACTCTACGCAAAGATACTCGCCGAGAGGTTAAAGGGATCAATGAACGCTTTGGTTAGCCCAGACCAGGTGGGTTTTGTTCCTAAGAGAGAGGGGAAGGATAATGGGGTCAGGACATTACTCTTGTTGCAAAAAACGAGCGAGAGCGGACCCCCAGGGCTACTACTGTCGATTGATGCCGAAAAGGCTTTCGACAGGGTAGACTGGGGGTTCATGTTCCTGACCTTGGAGACCATGGGGTTCGGACCCAAAACGATCCAGCGGATCAAAACCCTGTACCAACAGCCCACGGCAGAGGTGGGAGTGAACGGAATAATGTCTCAGCCATTTGAGATGGAAAATGGAACGAGACAAGGGTGTCCTCTGTCCCCGCTGCTCTTTGTTCTTACTATGGAACCTTTCTTAGCAACAATACGGGCAGACCCAGAAATAAGAGGCATTAAGATCGGTGAAGACGAACATAAGGTCACAGCTTATACCGATGACGTGTTATTTTATATTTCGGACCCTGAGACCACTATGCCCAAGTTAGTTAAGGCCTTAAAGGATTACGGAGAGGTGTCTAATTTTCAAATAAATTTGGCAAAATCAGAAATACTAAATATAAATTTAAATAAATCAGAAATAGACACACTGAAAAAAGAACACAGTTTTATATGGACTAAAGAACTAAAGTACTTAGGAATAAAGCTAGCTAACTCAACTAAGAAAATATTCACAATAAATTACCTACCCCTGCTAGATACAGTCAGAACTGACTGTAAAAATTATGCCCGTAAAGAACTCTCATGGATAGGCCCTATTAATGTCACTAAGATGTTCCTACTCCCCAAGATCACATATCTGTTTCAGATGATACCGCTTCCACTTCCCCTATATTATCTGAGAAAGTTAAAAAAAATTATAATGAGTTTCATATGGAAAAATAAAAAACCGAGGTTTCCTTCAGGATCTTAAAACAAAAGAAATCACACGGCGGTCTAGCAGTACCAGATATCCAGAATTATTACAAGGCCGTAGTACTGTCTAGAATGGCTGAATGAGCAAAGCGAGGAAATGAAAAACGATGGGTAAGAATAGAGGAATATTTAAGCAAAGCACCATTGGGAAGTGTTATTTGGAACCCTCCACACGGGACGGGGTATATAAGAAAATTAACGGAAACTACAATTCACCTTTAATGGCACTAACGGATAACAATTTTTTTTCACCAGGACTAGAGATTATAGGAGGAAAGGATGCACTATGTGGAAAGACACAATTAAGACACATTATTAGGGGGGGTAAAATTATGACATTGCAGGAAATTAGAGCTGGGAGGGAAACACGAGGGTTAGATGAATGGCGGTACCTCCAGCTGTGTCATTTTGTGAGTAAACTGCCAAATCCGATTAGGTCGGGGGATAAACTTACGGACTTTGAGAGGCTATGCGATACAGAAGATCCAAGAAATAGTCTCAAAAATGTACAAAGTCCTGATGAAGATGGATCAGCTGGAGATACCCCCATTTATAAATAAATGGGAGAGGAAACTAGGCACAAAGAAAGATGAAAATACAATTAGGGGAATTTTGAAAATGATTTGCAATTCAGCTTTAGACGTACAGACGGCAGAAATGAACTATAAATGTATAAGTAGAAGCTATCTTACCCCAGAGATAACAAGTAAATATCAAAATGGATCGGCATATTGCTGGCGAGGCTGCCAAGAGATAGGAACAATGGCGCACCTGTGGTGGTCATGCCCTAAAATAAAAAATTTCTGGAGGAAGATACTTGTTCTAATTAAGAAAATAACACACAGGGGAGGAGGAGACATTAAAAAATACAAGCAATCATTGGTACCTCACCTCCTGAATGCCGCAAAGCGATTAATCACGAAGAATTGGCAGAGGAAGGAGAGTCCTGAGATATGGGAATGGATAGATGCAGTGGAGGAAACATACAATAAGGAGAGCAAGGCTAGCGCAATAGAGGAAATAGGAACTGTGTGTTCAGCGGAGTGGGAACGCTGGATAAAATTTAAAAAACGTGGTGCAGAATAAAGAACTGAAAGCTTAGAATAGAGAGGGAGAGACGGGTGAATTAGACCTTGGAGAGATAGGAATCGGGAGGAATGTGGGATGGGCATGGGGAGGGAGGTGGGTCGGGGATTATTGAGAAGAAGGTGGGATTGTTTTTTCCGGTCACGTTAGACCCCTGGGGGGGATTAGCCATGCTGTCAGATTTATTAACACCTGGTTTTAATCATCTTTTTTGATATGGCAATGTGTCACAATGATGAGACAAAGGAGAGGAGATGGAAGACAAATGAACTGCAAAGTTGATTCATACCTCTCAAAATGTTCGACTGAAGTGACAAAAAAAAAAAAAAAAAAAAAGCAGCTCACAGCAGGAGTCCGGTGCTTCTCCATCCACCACTTCAGGTCCGATTTCAGCCCGAATTTTGAGCTGGGTTCAGACTTGAAACAGACCAAAAGACACACAGGGCTCCTGTGCAATTTGCACCAGAGCCGCTCTGGAGATGTGTGAATTGGCTCCATTGAGAGCCGGTCACAAGCTCCTGCTATGTGAATTGGATGCGGAGAAACCCGCATCCAATTCGCATAAGTGTGAACCCAGCCTCACACCTGATTTAAACCTCTAATTGCCATAGTACCATAGTACCGTGTCGCAATCGCATGCATTGCATGGCAATTGTGTGTTTAAATTAGGTGGTGAGGAGGTAACATATCGCCTCCTCACCACCTGTCTCACACACTCAGATCACTTTTCAGGGGAGCAGCAGTAGGACAAGGACAAGGTGCGCCAGACTCAGTGCAGTATTTAAGTATTCATTTAATAAGAAAAAATAAGCCAAATATCTACTCACAACAGGAAAGTGATATCAGGCATATAAGTAAAGGGTCCGGGGATCGGGGTCACTCTGCGGTCCGAGATGCTGTCCGTGTAGTGAAGAGCTGGCTTGGTCACAGTAATTGTGGATGGTATGCTGCTAAGAGATGGAGCAGCGGTGAGACCTCTGTGGATGTCCGGGAGGCTTGAAAAACCAGGACGCTGAAGTTCTCTATGACAAGCGGCAACTGGAACCCGGAAACGGAAGTGCGTGTCAGCGTGGAACGCAAGCTACGAATACCAGAAGTGACGTTTTTGAGGAGCCAATGAGATGTTTTTGGGCAGCCAATCAGAACAGCCTCCACTGTTTCTTCAAATTTAGCTAACTAACCAGGAAGTCTGGTATATATAGAGAGCAGGGGGGGAGAGAACAGGGGGACGTCCATAACGAATGTGAAGCTGTATTTATACATAGGCATCAGACTATACTGATTTACATAGACCAGGGACCTCCATACATTAAAATAGAACAGATAAAATAGAGTAACATAATAAGATAAATACTATAGAGAAAAATTATAAATTATCCTAAAAATCATCGTAGGAAATATAAGAATATTATGGGAAATATATTATAAAAATAAATAATACATATTATAAAAAACCATCATCTAAGAGAACACATCTAAAATGGACATTCATTTAGTTCATCGTAAATTCATTTCGTTTCTCATAAAAAATAGCTTAAAAAATACCTTAAAGAATTCCTAAACAAATTCTTTCAAGAGATCAATCCAACGTCAAATAAATTAAACTGCTGAATCTGAACTAAAAAGTTTAATAGTGCACCCAGTATGATAACTAGCATAAGAAGCCAACATATATCCATATAAGGTCGGGGCCATGTATGTTATAAAATGGGATATAGTATGTGCATGTAGCCATGTACAGTGGGGACGGAAAGTATTCAGACTCCCCCTTAAATTTTTCACTCTTTGTTATATTGCAGCCATTTGCTAAAATCATTTAAGTTCATTTTTTCCTCATTAATGTACAAACAGCACCCCATATTGACAGAAAAACACAGAATTGTTGACATTTTTGCAGATTTATTAAAAAAGAGAAACTGAAATATCACATGGTCCTAAGTATTCAGACCCTTTGCTGTGACATTCATATATTTAACTCAGGTGCTGTCCATTTCTTCTGATCATCCTTGAGATGGTTCTACACCTCCATTTGAGTCCAGCTGTGTTTGATTTTACTGATTGGATTTGATTAGGAAAGCCACACACCTGTCTATATAAGACCTTACAGCTCACAGTGCATGTCAGAGCAAATGAGAATCATGAGGTCAAAAGGAACTGCCTGAAGAGCTCAGAGACAGAATTGTGACAAGGCACAGATCTGGCCAAGGTTACAAAAAAATTTCTGCTGCACTTAAGGTTCCTAAGAGCACAGTGGACCAGAACCCTTCCTAGAGCTGGCCGTCCAGCCAAACTGAGCTATCGGGGGAGAAGAGCCTTGGTGAGAGAGGTAAAGAAGAACCCAAAGATCACTATAGCTGAGCTCCAGAGATGCAGTCGGGAGATGGGAGAAAGTTGTAGAAAGTCAACCATCACTGCAGCCCTTCACCAGTCGGGGCTTTATGGCAGAGTGGCCCGACGGAAACCTCTCCTCAGTGCAAGACACATGAAAGGCCGCATGGAGTTTGCTAAAAAACACCGGCCAAGTACAGGGATATCCTGGACGAAAACCTTCTCCAGAGTGCTCAGGACCTTAGACTGGGCCGAAGTTTTACCTTCCAACAAGACAATGACCCTAAGCAAACAGCTAAAATAACGAAGGAGTGGCTTCACAACAACTCCGTGACTGTTCTTGAATGGCCCAGCCAGAGCCCCGACTTAAACCCAATTCAGCATCTCTGGAGAGACCTAAAAATGGCTGTCCACCAATGTTTACCATCCAACCTGACAGAACTGGAGAGGATCTGCAAGGAGGAATGGTAGAGGATCCTCAAATCCAGGTATGAAAAACTTGTTGCATCTTTCCCAAAAAGACTCATGGCTGTATTAGATTAAAAGGGTGCTTCTACTAAATACTGAGCAAAGGGTCTGACTACTTAGGACCATGTGATATTTCAGTTTTTCTTTTTTAATAAATCTGCAAAAATGTCAACAATTCTGTGTTTTTCTGTCAATATGGGGTGCTGTGTGTACATTAATGAGGAAAAAAAGAACTTAAATGATTTTAGCAAATGGCTGCAATATAACAAAGAGTGAAAAATTTAAGGGGGTCTAAATACTTTCCATCCCTACTGTATATAAATATAATCATGGATATATGCATGTGTCATATGGTGAATATAAACATATGTATATTCACCCTAATATTCCACTTATTTGAAATATATGTGGTAGCAACTAAAAAGAAGTACACCCATATTTACATTAATATATGATAAAAATGTTTATAGGTAGACCACGTAACTGTAAACTACGGACATGTGGGAGGAATTTTTTTAAGGGGGGACGAGAAGGGAGAGGGATCTCTAGGGGTGGCATCATGGTTAACATATATAACATTTTTACTTACCACCCACACTAGTGGTAAATATGTGTGGAACATCATAGGAAGCAAAATAGAAGGGGAAATAGAAAAAGAAGCCTAAAATAATGCAAATGGAAAATAGAGAATTAAAAAAAATATATATAAATGTAATAGACAATATTCTAAACATTTATATTATTGTGTTAATTTCAATTCCCTCGTTCAGGCCATGAGGTGACATAAAATCCAATAAGTCTCTTGTTTACATAAACGTGAGAATCTCTCGGCTGGGGCATATTTGTCAGATATAGATTCGATGACCCATACTTGGAGATCAGCAATCTTTTTTTGGTGGTGAGCAGCGAAATGGCACGCAACACTGTGGGGTTACCGGCCTGGACAGCTCGACGGCGCTCTCAATCTGGCACGTAGGGCCCTAATTGTCATACCAATATATAAGACTCCACAAGGGCAAGATATACAGTAAACTACATGTGTAGTGGAACAGTTATAGAAGGAACTTAAAGTGGGGTTCCACCCAAAAAAACAAACATATCTAAAAAATCTAAAAAAAAAAACAAAAAAACATTTGGATATTTTTTTTTTTTACTTACCTCTAAATGCCTGTTGCTAGGTGGTCCCTCGTAGTCTGCCCCTTCCTCTGCCTGGGCTGGTGACATCACTTCCCCCTGGCACAGGAAGGGCTCGGCTCTTCTCCCTCCCTCCTGTCAATCATCTGGGACCCATTACAGGTCCCAGGTGATTGAGCGGCCAATCACGGCGCGCGGCGCCGCTCGCGCATGCGCAGTGGGTGCCAGGCTGTGAAGCCACAGCCCGGCGCCCACAGTTGAAATGCCGGCGCCGACGAGCGGAGGGGGGGGACGAGCGGGGCTTCGATCCCCCGCATCGCTGGACCCAGGGACAGGTAAGTGTCCAATTAAAAGTCAGCAGCTGCAGTATTTGTAGCTGCTGACTTTGAATCTTTTTTTTTTTTTATGGCCCCCCTGGGTGGAACTCCTCTTTAAAGTGAAAATCTTGCATTAGTCATAAAAGATTTTTTGCCATGTGTGACATGTGAGCACGTGAGGCATAATGCTTTTTTACAGGGAAACATCCCTACAAATGGGATTAACGTGAGTTGTCTGAGCATGTGGTGTTTATTGTTTCTCTGGGATTTGTTTTTGCTAGGAGCAATTTTACTCTTAATGTTCGGTGCCCTTCGGTAAGCAAATTTAGGTTTGTCGGGTAAGGACATAGATAGATGTTGGTCCTGAGTCAGAATGGACCAGTGTTTTTTGAAAATGCTCTCCATTTTGTGACTGGAATTATACTGTGTAATGTATCAAGTTACTGGTTCTGAAATAGGTTTTTTCGAGATGGGCAGGCTTTCGGTTTGATAAGAGGTACAGGCCTCTTCAATGAGGTTGTTAGGGTAGCCTTTGTCAAGGAACTTTTCCTCAAGTGCAATACTCTGGGATGTGTAAACATCCAGCCTCGTGCAGTTATGTCTTAAGCGATGGAATTGGCTTTTGGGCACATTATTTACCCACCTTGGGTGATGGCAGCTGGGATAATGTAAGAATGAGTTTCCAGCTGTCCGTTTTGTATAATTCTTGGCTGTAATGGTACTATCAGAATGGAATAAGTCTAAGAAACATATAGAGTCAGGGTCCATGACTGAGGTGAATATTAGGCCAAAAGTATTGATGTTACAGTATGCGACAAAGTCATTGACAGAGCTTGCTGGACCATCCCAGATGATAATAACGTCATCAATATATCGGCCGTAAAAGACCAGGTGTGTAGAGAAGGGGTTGTAAGCCCCAACACACCTGGTCTCCCACAGCCCCATAGTTAAGTTGGCGTAGCTAGGGGTGAAATTAGCCCCCATAGCTGTACCCTGTTTTTGTAGGTAGAAGTCACCATCAAAAGTAAAATAATTATGCTCCAAACTGGCTGGCCATACAAATAAATTCAATTTGCTGTGTATTAACGGTGGAGTCGTGGTTAAGA
Source organism: Lithobates clamitans (assembly GCA_037952925.1). NCBI lineage: Eukaryota > Metazoa > Chordata > Amphibia > Anura > Ranidae > Lithobates > Lithobates clamitans. The sequence goes on along the minus strand of JBBGZY010000243.1, from coordinate 1,274,316 downwards.
AAATGTACTACAGCCTGCAGGCCAACTTTGTGTGGTATCGAGGTGTATAAGGAACACACGTCCAAAGATACCCACAAATAAGATGGTTCCCAGGTGTACGGGCATAACTGTTCTATCAAGTGAGTGCCATCTCGGATATATGAAGGGAGTGCCTGAGCCAGTGGCTGGAGAAAGTAGTCTATATACAATGAATAGCTGGTTGTTATGCTGTCCATTAAAGCAACTATTGGGCGACCTGGCGGGTTATTGATATCTTTATGAATTTTGGGTAAATGGTACAGATATGGTACTTGAAAAGTAAGGTTTCCGGAAAAAAGCTGCCTCAGTTTTGCTCAAGATATCCTCTGTCATGGCTTGTGCCACTATGGCTTGGATTCTTCAATAAATTTGGGTAAGGGGTCTTTAGTGAGCTTTTCATAAGTACTGTTATCTGAAAGGAATCGTCTTGCTTCCCTCAGATAATCAGTTTTATTTTGTAGCACTATACCCCCACACTTATCTAATGATAATTTCTGAATTAATACTCAAATATTTAAACAGGAAGTAAACCCTGATGGTGTAGAAACTGCACACATTTGCTGCAGTCCTTCTAGCTGTAGTACGTAATGTATGTGATGTATAGAGTTCATTGGACAAGTATGGAAGAGCCCTGGGGCCATCATAAAAAAAAAATACAGAATTATGATTTTGATTTTTTTTTTTTTTTATCAGAATTCTGAGTTAAATTTTTTGATTTTTTTTTACAAAATTCTGAGTTTGAAAGTCAGAATTCTGAGATTCAAAGTCAGAACTGTAAGTTAAAAAAAAATGTCTACAGAATTCTGAGTTTCAAAGTCAGAATTCTGAGATTCAAGGTCAGAATTCTGAGTTTATAAATATAGTAGTCTCTATTAGGAAGATTTTAGGACCAATGAGCAATAATGTAGTAACACCCACAGACCATCATTCTGCAGACATACATGTCTTCTGCTCTGTATATGGATACAGCTGTATACATAGGCCTAAAGTCAGCAGATTTCAGGCAATTTTTGCCCCATGTTTACAAGGCTTTAAAGGTTAATTACTTTACTGTAAAGCGCCGTACACACGGGCCTAATGGCACAAATACACTCTCCCCCAGGGGTTAAAGTGGTTCTAAAGGCAGAATGTTTTCTACCTTAATGCATTCTCTGCATTAAGGTAAAAACCTTCTACATGCAGATGCTGCTGTGTGCAAAACCATTGAAAAGAACAGGTAAGACATGTTTGTTATTAAAAATAAAAAAAATAAAAATTTTTTAGAATCACTTTAAGGGCCCAATTTAAAGATTAGGTTAAATACGAAGGGTTAAGGTAGGGGAAGAGTTAAGAGTTAGGGTGTGCTTTACTGTTGGGTATACGTAGGATGTTAGGGACACACAGAGGAACCTTTAAGGCCTCATGCACACGGGCGTTTTTACAGCCACTTTTTTGAGCGTTTTTTGCAGCTTAAAAACGCCTGTCTATGTTAGTCTATGGCTTAATGCCCACCTAGGCGTTTTTGAGCTGCAAATGGCATAGGCGTTTTTAAGCTGTAAAAAAACCCAGGACCAGTGGGTTCTGAGAGACGCTTTTCAGCTGTAAAAACGCACTAACGCTGATAAACGCTCAAAAACGTCGCTCACCAACGTTTTTTAACGTTTTTGATCCATTGAAAGAAAAAAAAAACTTTGAAAAAAGCTAAAAACTGCTAACATGGAAAAACGCTAAAAAACGCTATTGCAAAAACGTTGAAAAAAGCTGAAAAAAGTTTAAAAAACTCACTGCAAAGCTACTGGCGTTTTCATAACGTTATTTTAACATCCCGTGTGCATGAGGCCTTAAGCATATTAAACATAAAAACTTAATGGGGTTGATTTATTAAAACTGGAGAGTGCAAAATCTGGTGCAGCCCTGTTTACAAAATCAGCTTCCAGGTTTTTTTTTAAAGCTTAATTAAACATGCTGAAGTTAGAAGCCGATTTGCTACCATGCACAGCTGCACCATATTGTGCACTCTCTAGTTTTAGTAAATCAACCCCAATTTATTGCAGCTTACAAATCCTTAAACGTAGCTGCATTCTTTTTCTTTTTAAGCCTTTTTCCTTTATTTTCACCTGGGGATCCGACCAGTAAAACACTTCCCATTTAAGGGGGTTTCTACTCTGGATAGAGGAATGGCAGGGACACCCTTGGACAGCAGCAATGTCAATCTGAGTAGTAGGTTGTGTCAAGGCTGTGACTGTGCCAACATAGACCTTCTAGCTATACTGTAAAGTGAAGTAAAACAGTAAAGTAAAGTAAAGTACCACAGGTAGAACAGACCTGGAAGTAAGATCCAGGCTTGCAGAAGTGACAGATGGCCTCAAGTAAGAGGAGGTAATGTGGGGATGTCTAAGGCGTAGCGTCTAAGGGCCAGCCAGTATTCACTAGGGTGGAGATGGATGTCGCTGTGTGCTGACTATTTCATGATCCCAAGTATCACCCTACTCAAGACCAGGGACTCTTGAGACAAGAAGGTACCAGGTAGTAAGTCTGAAGCTGGAAAGTTCACTGCAGTGACAATCTAGAGGCCAAAGCTGGTTGTGGACACAGGAGAGAAGGTAAAGGCCAGAGTTCAGCTCCAGCAGAACACTTGGGTAACCAGGAACAAACCAAGTGTCAGGGTAGGTAGCTGACTTGGATAACCAGGAACAAAGCCAAGGGTCAGGGTAGGTAGCAGACTTGGATAGCCAGGAACAAAGCCATGAGTCAGGGCAAGTAGCAGAATCAGCCAGGAAAGACCAATGGTCAGGGGGGGGTAGCAGACTTGGAAAGCCAGGAAACAAACCCAGAGGTCAGTACTTGGAAATCAATGGAGGAAAGAAGTTGAGGGTTGCATGAGTTTATATAGACAAGGTATGAGGAGGAAGCATTTCTGACTGGCTACACCCTGACAGGATGGAAGGGTGCAGCTCTTATTGGCTTCAGCATGACTGGGAGACAGATAGCGGTGTAACTGATTATTTTTGCCAGCAAGTGAAGCCGACCGATGCTAGTCCTGTGCAGGAACAATATAAGAACAGAGCACATTCTGTGTAACTCAAAAGAAACATTACTTCAGCGCTAAAATGATATTAAATATGAATCCACCTGCTTGAACAGAAGGACTTTATGGCAAAACCATCTTCAATTCAGTTTCGGGTTTTGCTGCCCTCTTCAAATTGGGGAAATCTTATATTCTAGAAAAAAGGGCTCACACCAGCCTTATGCAATATCTTTTAAACACAATTTATTGTTAAAAGCATACAAATATACTCACAAAAGCCATATAGCTTGTAGCATGTAATATAACTAGGAACTCAGTTGCTAAACAAACCAAATCGAAGACCTGGATGTCCAATAAGGCTAGGTTCACATATATGTGGTGCGATTTGAATTTGTTTTCTAGTGCGATTTCAATGACCCCGTCCAGAGAGACTTGATGCGGGTTGAGTTGCGATTCCAGTGCAGCTGTCGCTGTCTCTCTCTGAACCTCTAAACACCACAGGCTTGCTCACAGCAGCACTGCTCCTGTTCTGCTCTCACACATGTACTGTCTTGTCTACTAGCTGGGAGTGGCAGTGGTGTCAGAATGAGGCCCCACTACCAATTGTACATAGACTACAGCACAGGGCTTTCATAGCTGATAATACGTTAAAGACATTAAAGAGGAACTGCAGTCTGCTCACATAATTTGTAATAAAAACATCTCTGCCATTCTGAAGCTTGCCTCCAACCACTTTGCATATTATTTTATACATACTGCGATTCTGTACTTGCCAAATATGCTGCAAAAATCTCCCTCCACCAAGTCTGGCTGCATCCATTTTAACTGTGGGCAGCTTAAGCTGTTGCCCATTCACTTCCTGGATTTACAGAGGCACACCTCCAGCTCTGCACCTTTTATTGGCCCTCTTATGACTCATCCCTCCTCCCTTCCTGGCAAACTCTCAGGAGAGTGAGAGAGAGAGCTGTGCATGATCTCATAAGCCTAGGTTTTTTACCAGACAAGAAACAGGAAGTGGGCTGTATAAGGTATTTACTGGCAGAAAAAAATGTTTTACTATCCAAAAAGTTAAAACAAAAAGGGCAGAAAATTTAATAGATGGAAAGATGAAAAACTGACTGAAGGACCACTTAATGAAAGCCTCGTTCTGGCATGTGTGAGCAGCACAGGAACAATTCTGAGAGTGCCTGTGTTGTTCAATGTGACATCCCCCTTTTTTTGTAGGAAATCGGTGGGCTTAGCTTAAGCATGCTGTCACTGGAACTTGGCTTTACAGCAAAATGCTGGATGTACTTTGTACTCTAGGGGGACTGGAGCATCAAATAATAAATGAAGAGATAGTTCTTTTTTAAGCATTTTACTTTGTAACCGTGTTATTTTGTGATATGATCTGTGGCATTTCCTGTTTCTTACCAAGGAAAATTATATGTTTTAATGGCAAGTTTAACCAATTTATTATTCATATCTGCCAAATCATCTTCATATTTCATTTTAATAGATGGGGATACACTGCCAGTTCTATGTCATCCCAGCTCCAGCACTGCCCAACATAAACCTCCGACCTCTAAATCTGCACCAAAGAAAAAAAACATTACAAATGCTGGATCAGGACTACGTCCTGCAGAGAAATGCAGAGCAGGGGATGCTTACAGCAGAGAGAAATTTCAACCCCGACCAACCCGTAAGTGCTGACACACAATAATATCTATTATCTGGAGTACTCCATATCTGCTGTTTTCAAGATAAGGTGTTACTTAACATTTAATCAACTGACAAGACTTTTTTTAGCACCATTGAAAAACTGACCTTCAGCAAACCATCATATTTAACATTGTTCTTCAGTGAGCCTGCTTTATTCACTTCAGTGTAATAATATCTGATATTCAAATCTAAAGCTGGATTACACACTGTCAGTTTTTAATTTCCTGCAGCCACACAAGTAATGTGGATACATGAATCCACCCCCCCATCCCCACTGGGACATTGTATTTTGACAGTGGGGACTCTCCACTGTATCTACACTGATTGACACTGCAGCTGATTGGCTGCAAGTCGCTGATCAAACATGCTTTTCTAGCAGTTCGGCTGGTCCCTGCTGAACCAGTTGAATTTCAATCCGTGTGTACCCAGCTTTAGATGATGTCTACTCCTGTCACCACTGATGTTCGCTATGTCTAGAGCAGGGGTCTCCAAACTTTCTAAACAAAGGGCCAGTTTACTGTCCTTCAGAGTTTAGGGGGGCCAGACTGCTGCCACTGGGAGTAAAAAATGCCCCAGCATCAGATTCCCCATCAAAGCCCTGTCACGGTTTTAGTGGGAGCAATAGTGCTCCTTTGTTGGTATCAGTGGAAGAAATAGTACTCCATCATTGCTGTCAATGGGAGGAATGGTGCCCCATTATTAGTATCAGTTGTGGATGTAATAGTGCTCCAAGGGCCGGTTAGAGGCAAGCAAAGGGCCACATCCGGCCCCTGGGCCACAGTTTGTAGACCACTGGTCTAGAGGGATTGCAGGAATGAAAGCATAAAGCAAAAACAATGTTTTTAGATAGAGTGCAGAAGAGTTAACTCTCAAGTTTTATTTTGCCATGTCTGTACCATTGGAGAGATGGAAATGCAATCATTTTAGTAAATATAAACTGCTAAATACTTTTTCTCATCATAAGTATATAGCAGTCTTGTGACTTCTTAGTGTCTGGTTAAAACTTGAAGTTTTCATACTGCACTGGCTGCCCTATCAGGATGCAGGACCCTTGACCCTCTGTCTGGACAGTGCTGATTGGCCCTGTGCTGATCACATGCACTCTCCCAAGAAAAAAAAAAAACTCTAGCAATACACACCAAACTGAGCATGTGCAGACTGGCTCCATTTACTCTGTCTTACCGGGATATGTTTTGGGGGCAATGCAAGAAGGGTAGGATCTGTGCATACAGGATCATAGTTACATAGTAGGTGAGGTTGAAAAAAGACACAAGTCCATCAAGTCCAACCTATAACCTATCAAATAGCCTTTTTACACAATGCAGAGGATTAACCCCTTAGGTTCCACAGTAAGTATAATGCCCCGTACACACGGTCGAAATTTCCGACAGAAAAAGTCAGATGGGAGCTTTTCATCGTATATATTCCGACCGTGTGTATGCCCCATCGGACTTTTTACGTCGAAAATTCAGACGGACTTAGATATAGACTATGTTCTATATTTTTCCGACGGAACAAATTCCTATCGGGAAAACTGCTCGTCTGTATGCTGTTCCGACGTACCAAAAATGACGAGACGTACGTGTTGTCCCCTCGTTCGCGTTGTACGTCACCGCATTCTTGATGGTCGGAATTTGGTGTGACCGTGTGTATGCAAGACTGCTTGAGCGGAATTCCGTCGGAAAAACCTTGAGAGTTTATTCCAACGGCAAAACTGGTCTTATGTACAGGGCAGAACAAGCATGCTTTTCTGCATACATAGACTGATTTTACTGTTGTGGGTTCAGTAACATTTTAAAGATACACTTATGTCTATGTGTAAATTATCTCATCCGCAGGAGACCTGAACAAGGAAAAGAGACGGTTACAAAACATTATGGCCACAGGAAAGGATCTGCCAGAAGTCCCCCAAGCAGCTCTACAAATAGAGGAGACTGAAACAGAGGAACGGGACAGATTTGATGAGTGTAAGTTCCTTGCACTGAAGTAGGAAGAAGCTGGGCTAATGTTGTGGTATTAAAAATTGCTGATTGTTTTCCCCTTACAGTGGTGGCAGAAATCCAGGAGAGATGGGATTTCTTGAAAGAAATGGAAGCTTTGGGTCGAGGAAGACAATATTACAACATTATTAACACAGAAATTTCACAGGTAACAAGCTTCTGGCAGATTGTCAGGGGAATCAATGTAACCAGTGTTTGGGAAGGAACACAGAAAACGTAAACCTGAAATTCATACCAATGTTGTTTCTATTGCAGAAGTTGCGAGAGATGGAAATTATTGATAAGCAGAGAAGTGCTGCACTCAGAGAAGCACTGCAGAAGTCAGAAAACAAGAACTCCGCTCTAACAAACGAAAATTAAACTCTTTCTTGGCCCATTGTGGACTTTTACAAACTGTTGAAGAACTTAGTCTGTTTTTCTGTACATCATCTGAGAATTTGTCCATCCCTTATTTAGACAGCAGATACTACAATGGTTGGTCTATAGTTTGCATATGTTTGAAAATCTGTACGTAAAGTTAAAAAGATTTCTGAAGCATTATTGTGCTGCCAAGTTTTCCATCTGCTTCTTGCTGCTGAGGTCACTGTCGATAGTTCATAGGTTTGGATTAGAAACTTTTTTAAGTTTAATTGCACTGTGAAATCAATTTGGTTTATTGTGCTGCATTTAACCACAATTGAAGAGACAGATTCTCTCTCTCTCTCTATGAAAAGCAGTGTGAACAGTAGTACTGATTATCCCTGCACGTCCATAGAGCTATTTATTTTTACAAAATGAACAAAGAAAAACTTGAGCAAGGTGAAGCTCCTGCCCACATCAACCAATTTCTTTTGGCCCCAGTTTTCTTTGTAAATCCTGTCCATTGGTCACATAACTAAAAACAGTAGCAGATATTAAAACTTACAGCCAAAATGTTTTTCTAGTGAGATGAGTTAGAACCTCCCTCCGGGTTTTAATTGTTATCGATGTCCTGACTGGGCTGCTGGGGAGACCAAATGCCATTTCTTTCACCTGGAGACCATTATCATCAGAAGAAACTGAAAAATCAGACAGCAGGACTTTCCGCTGTCAGAATACACCGATCATGTGGCTGCAGCTGCTGCTCAACAAAAGTTTTCCAACATTGCCGTTCAACATATGGCACTCTAACAATCAACATCTGTCAAACAGGAATGGCTACACATGGAATTCAAGTGGTTCCTGTTAAACTGCACGAGTTTCAGGCTGGGTTCACACTGCCATACGGAGCGGTTCACAGCAGGGGTCCGATTCGTCCCTGTTCACCATTTCAGCTTGGCTGCAAGACGCACAGGGCTCCTGTGCAATTCGCTTCCAAGATGTGTGAATCAGCTGCATTGAAAGCCAGTCACAATCTCCTGACATGCGAATTGGATGAGGGGGAAACCCGCATCTAATTCGCAATAGTGTGAACCCAGCCTTAATCTGCCTATAGCCAGCTTTATGGGCCGTACACACGATAGGATTTTCCGACAAGAAATGTTGGATGTGAGCTTGTTGTCGGAAAGTCTGACCGTGTGTATGCTCCATAGAACATTTGTTGTCGGAATTTCCACCAATAAATGTTTGAGAGCAGGTTCTCAAATTTTCCGACAACAAGACTTGTTGTCGGAAATTCTGAGCGCGTGTACACAATTCCGACGCAGAAAAGTCCACGCATGCTCGGAATCAAGCAGAAGAGCTGCATTGGCTATTGAACTTCATTTTTCTCGGCTCGTCATACATGTTGTACGTCACCGCTTTCTTGACGTTCGGAATTTCCGACAAATTTTGTGTGACCGTGTGTATGCAAGACAAGTTTGAGCCAACATCTTTCGGAAAAAAATCCACGGTTATGTTGTCGGAAAATCCCATCGTGTGTGCATAGCTTTAGTGTTTCAATGATGGCAGTAGCTTGCATCATACCAGCTCCAAAACTAGAACTCTGCCAGCTCCACACTTCCAGGCTGAGTGTTTCAGAGCATTATTTTGGTTTGCTCCATCCTGGTTTCTGGCAGAGCTTCCTCCAGTAAAGTCACTGTTTGTACTATCAATTGCTGCAGCATAGCCAGCTCTCTGCATACACACACACTGCCTGTGCTATAACTTCTCTACCAGTTGCTTTGCCACCTCCAGTAGCAGAACCACAGATGAGTATTTTAGAAATAACATTTTATTGTTTCCATGTTTTGCTTTGTAATCAGCCCCTCCTTGCTATTGAAGTCAATGCCATCAAGTTATTGTTTTGGATTAGAAACTTTTTTTTGGCTTCATTGCAATGTGGAAGCAATTTAGTTTACTCTTGTTTTCTGCACTGAAAACAATCAATGCATAAAAACACATATAAACAGAATATTCATTTTACATGGATTATTATTATTTTGGGATACGGCAGTTAAAGTAGGTGCACATCCCCTACACTCACGAGCACCAAATAATTTGCCTGACAACAATCGTTCTTTTCTTGTCTTGTAGTTTTTTTGTGTGCCATTTATTGCTTTTTGCAGAAAATGTCAGTGAAATAAAAGTTGTTCCTCTCAATTTCCATAAGCCTCATTTCCAAATAGTTCTCCAATATCCTCCCAGTTTCTTAGTTATGGATGGTTTCAGGTATATTGCACAGAAAATAAGAAGGACACCCCCCCCCCCTACCACACACACACACACACACACACACACACACACACACACACACACACAACCCCATACTAATTAAGCCTTGCTTATGACATTGAAGATGGATGTAAAGCCCAAATTAATGACTTTAGTTTGCTAAAGCACAGTGTATTAGAAACAATTATCACTTTTTTCCATCCTTTCTTACATCTCTCAACCTCCTGCATCTCCTACAGCCTCTTTGCAGCCACTTCTGTCTAAATGCAAGTACTCCAATAGTTGCTGAATTGAGGATGCTCTGATTGTGACAAAAGTGAAACATACCTGCGTAATGTGTGTTGTGTTTACCAATCCAAAACAGGAAGTATCTGAACAAGAACCTACATGGCATGATCACTAGGTTTTATTTTAGTAAAAGCTGCAGATTTAAAATGACTTCTAAAATCACGTTAATGCATACAGTGGGTATAGAAAATAATCACCCCCCATTAAAACAATCACATTTTGTTGCTTTGCAGCCTGAAATGAAGACAGACAGTTTTTGTTTTATCCAGCTGTATTTACTCAGTGCAACTTATAACCAAAGTGAAAGATATAACACCAACATGTCAGAAAAAACAGAATAACAGAGTTGGAAAAAGGATCAATCCTCTCATAAAAATGACTTGTAAACTCAATCAGGTGTAGCTAATTACCTTCTCAATGGCACACAAAGCCATTTCACTTATAACTGTGATCAGCTGTGGCCATTTTGATTAGCTGAGCATGAAAATAGCTTTCCGGGGGCATTTCAGTCTCTGGTAGTGCAACTGAAGCAAAGAAATAAACTATCGGTGGCAAGCCACTGTCAAAAGATCTCCGGGATAAATTTGTGGACAGGCACAAGTCAGGAGATGAATACCAAAAATATCAAAGGCTTTATCAATGCCTAGAAACACAGTGAAATCTATTATTAAGAAGTGTAAGGTATTTGGTACAACACAGACTCTCCCTGGATCAGGACGTCGCTCCAAACTAGATAAAAGAGCCAAAAAGGAAAATGGTCAGAGAGGCTACCAAATGGTCCACTCTGGCAAATGGCAACTCTGAAACAGTTACAAGAATTTATGATAAAGTGTGGTCATTGTGTGCACGTGACAACAATATCACAAATTCTTCACAAAATGTGGCTTGTATGCGAGGGTTGCAAGAAAAAAAGCCACTCCTTGAGAAAGGCCACATGCAGTCACAACTGAACTTTGCCAAAATGCACCTTGAAGATTCTGCGGCCACAAGTTGTTATGGTCAGATGAGACTAAAATTGAATTATTTGGCTTCAACACCAAGCAATCTGTCTGTCGGAAATCCAATACAGCTCACCACTCAAATAACACCATTCCTACAGTAAAGCATGTAGGTGGTAATATTCTGTTATTGGGGGTGTTTTTCTCTGCAGCAGGGACTGAAGCACATGTCAGGATAGAAGAAAAATGTATGGGGCAATATATCGTCAAATTCTTGAGGAAAATCTGCTGCCCTCTGCCAGAAAGTTGTCAATGGGAAGAAGGATTACCTTCCAACATGACAATGACCCAAAGCACACAGCAAAAATGAACACATAGTGGTTGAAGGATGAGAAGGTGAATATCCTTGCATGGCCTAGTCAGAGCCCAGACTTAAACCCCATTAAAAATCTGTAGAATGACTTGAAGACTGCAGACCACAAACGGTCACCATCAAATTTAACTGTGCTTGTGCAGTTCTGCAAAGTAGAGTGGGCAAATATTGCAAATTCTAGATGTGAAAAGTTACTAGAGACATATCCCAACAGACTAAAAGAAGGTGGTTCAACAAAACACTGACACAAAAGGGTGATCCTTTTTCCAACTCAGTAATTGTGTTTTTTCTTTCTTTTTTTTCCTGACGTTCTGGGGTTATATCTTTAATTTGGATGTTTTAAGTTGCACTGAGTAAATACAGCTGGATAAACAAAACCGTGTATGTCATTTCAGGCTGCAAAGCAACAAAATGATTATTTTAAAGGGGTGCAATTCTTTTCTATACCCATTGTATATAAAATTTTAATGTTTAGGTTTACATATACTTGTATTCCATTGTATATGGACTACAAGCTGTCATGGTAACAGCTAAACAGTATAGGATCAAAAAAGCTAATACAGTAGGCCCTAAAATAAAATGAAATAGGATTTTTGATTACCTGTTAAATCATTTTTTTTTCTGAGTATATTACAGGACATAGGATCTTAGGCAGGCTATAGATTACTTGTTTTTCTTTCCTGCCACCACAGGTGAAAGCAAAGAAAATTACTCTATTCCCCCATCAACACTTTTAGTGTTGATGGGGAAATGGCTCCGGCAGCACTATTGTATTCTGCTAGCGTGGGGTGTGGGGAGCCTTCCCAGCCAGGAGTTTGCAATAATTTTATGTAGAAAAATCAGACAGGTTGGTTGTACCCAAGTTGATCGATTTGGGTACAATCAGCCTGCCCATACATGGATCGAAATTCAGGCAGCCTCTGCTGAACTGGCAGAATTTTAATCCATGTATGGCCGGCGTTAGCCATACCATGGGTCGCGCAGCTACCTTCAGGTGATTGGATATTGGCAAACAAAGCTGTAAGGACAGCTCTTGAATAACTCATCCAACACCCAGTCAACCTCAGTTCGGTAGCAAGCAATAAGGAGTGAATCACAAAGGAGAGGGACCTGTGTTCTGTAATGTACTCCAAGAAAAAGATTTTACAGGCAAGTCAAACATTCTATTTTCTTAACTCGAATAGCCTGAAGCACCTTATGTCAGAAACTGGAATCAGAAGAGGCTTCTAAACATCCTCATGGTAAAACTTATCAAATGTGTGAACAAAAGACCAGGTGGCAGCCTTGTAAATCGAGGAAACCGATACCTTAGGCTCCATGCACACTGGCTTAAAAATCGCTTCTACTACAGAGGAGTTTTGTGTTCTGCCCATAGAAGCAGCTCAATGTTATCCTATGTGTCCATGCGCATTAAGATGATTACAGGCATATTTTGAGCTCAACATTTAGAGCTAGGAAAAAACCCTTCTGGTTTACGTTTCTGATTGGAGCTTTCTGGCAGAAAAAAAAAAATGAAAAACTCTCTTAACTGGTTCCCAACCGGCTCACGCAGATATATTGCGGCAGGATGGCTCTCCTGGGCGAAATCCCATATATATATACCAACACCATATATACGGCTTTGCCCAGGAGAGCTACCAGAGGCACGTGCATGAGAGCCAGCACGGGGATTTGTATGTGTAAACACACAAATCCCTGTGCTGTCAGAGGAGAGAAGACAGATCGTGTGTTCCTACAAAATAGGGATAGTGATCTGTTATCTCTCCTAGTTAGTCCCATCCCCCTCAGTTAGAACACAGTGAGGGAACACAGTTAACCCCTTGATCACTCGCCTAGTGTTAACCCCTTCCCTGCCAGTGACATTTATACAGTAATCTGTGCATATTTATAGCACTGATCGCTCTATAAATGTCAATGGTCTCAAAAATGTGTCAAAAGTCTCCGATCTGTCTGCCACAATACCGCAAAAAAAAAAAAAAAAAAAAAAATCGCAGATCACCGCCATTACTAGTAAAAAAAAAAATTTAAATAAATAAAAACGCAATAAAAATGCCATAAATCTTTCCCATAGTTTCTAGACGCTATAACTTTTGCGCAAACCAATCAATATACACTTATTGCGATTTTTTTTTTACCAAAAATATGTAGAATACATATTGGCCTAAACTAAAGAGATTTTTTTTTTTTTTTTTAATTTGGGAGATATTTCATTATAGCAAAAAGTAAAAAATATTGTTTTTTTTCACAATTGTCACTTTTTTTGTTTATAGCACATAAATTAAAAACCGCAGAGGTGATCAAATACCACCAAAAGAAAGTTCTATTTGTGGGGAAAAAAAGGAACATTTTGTTTGGGTACAGCATTGCATGACCACGCAACTGTCAGTTAAAGCGACGCAATGCCAAATTGTAAAAAGTGCTCTGGTCAGGAAGGGGTTAAAATCTTCCAGGGCTGAAGTGGTTAAACTCATCTAAACTTTGTACAGAAAATGCTCTATAATGCCTGTACTACTTCAAGGCAACCTCTAACCGACTTGTGCCCATAGACTTTAATGGAAGTTGCCTCCAAGTCGGATCCTCATCTTAATTGATGCGATTTGGATCCGACATTACAGGAAGATTACACAGGCATTTCCTGAAGTTGCTTCACACCAAAGTTGTACGACTTTAAAGAGGAACTGCAGTCTGCTCACAAAATTTGTAATAAAAACATCTTTGCCATTCTGAAGCTTCCCTCCAACCACTTTGCATATTTTATATATACTGTGATTCTGTGTACTTGCCAAATGTGCTGCAGAAATCTCCCTCCACGGAGTCTGGCTGCAACCATTTTAACTGTGGGCAGCTGAAGCTGCTGCCTGTTCACTTCCTGGATTTACACAGACACACCTCCAGCTCTGCAGCTCTCATTGGCCCTCTTATGACTCACACCCCCCGGCAAACTCTCTGGAGAGTTAGAGAGAGAACTGTGCATGATGCATAAGCCTAGGCTTTTAACCAGACAAGAAACAGGAAGTGAGCTGTATAAGGTATTTACTGGCAGAAAAAAATGTTTTACTATCCAAAGTTAAAACAACAAGGGCAGAAGATTTAATAGATGGAAAGTTTAAAAAATGACTAAAGGTCCACTTTAGGGTTGCGACAGTGTGAACCGAGCCTTTGGCAGACCCTCAAAGTCATTTCCAAAACAATGATTTGGAACATGAATAAGTCATGAAAGTGACCTTCAGTTAAAATCAGAACCTTGAATGGATTCAAAATAGAGCTTTCTTGTCTAAATCTGTGTTAATCGAAAATACATAAAACATTTTTGTGAAAGCTGTACCGGCCAGCAGATGAGCAAAACAAGCACATGGAGAGGAGAATATCTGCCTGTGTATCGAAGCAAATTGCTGGATCAGGAGAGTTCCTGGCCAGCAGCATCTACAAGAGCAATCGGGATAAGAAGCCATCCAGTCAAAGTTTGACATAGCAGTGGATGTGTGGAGCGAAAGGTGCTTCTTTTGGGGACCGACACCTGTAGCAAAGAAGAAGCCGATGGAAATATGCATAGAAAGCTTGGAGCAGTGCTGCCAGAATCATACAGCCTTTTGCAGCCAGCTTCAGCTGTCCAAGCTTTTAGCCATAAGATTCTGCTCATGTGAATTGAAATTAGAGCCTTTCTAGAAATTCTAGAGCATACAGTTGTGCTCATAAGTTTACATACCCTGGCAGAATTTATGATTTCTTGGCCATTTTTCAGAGAATATGAATAACAACACAAAAACTTTTCTTTCACTCATGGTTAGGGTTTGGCTAAAGCTATTTATTATCAATCAACTGTGTTTACTCTTTTTAAATCATAATCACAACAGAAACTATCCAAATGACCCTGATCAAAAGTTTACATACCACAGTTCTTAATACAGTGTATTGCCCCCTTTAACATCAATAACAGCTTGAAGTCTTTTGTGGTATTTGTGGATGAGGCTCTTTATCTTCTCAGATGGTAAAGCTGCCCATTCCTCTTGGCAAAAAGTCCCCAGTTCCTGTAAATTCTTGGGCCGTCTTGCATGAACTGCACGTTTGAGATCTCCCCAGAGTGGCTCAATGATAATGAGGTCAGGAGACTGAGATGGCCACTCCAGAACCTTCACTTTATTCTGCTGTAGCCAATGACAGGTCGACTTGGCCTTGTGTTCTGGATCATTGTGCGCAGCTTCCTGGCTGATGAATGCAAATATTCCTCCAGTATTTTTTGATAACACGCTGCATTCATCTTGCCATCAATTTTGACCAAATTTCCTGTGCCTTTGTAGCTCACACATCTCAAAAACATCAGCGATCCACCTCCGTGTTTCACATTAGGAATGGTGTACCTTTCATCATAGGCCTTGTTGACTCCTCTCAAAATGTAGTGTTTATGGTTGTGGCCAAAAATCTCAATTTTGGTGTCATCACTCCAAATGACTGTGCCAGAAGGTTTGAGGCTGGTCTCTGTGCTGTTTGGTATATTGCAAGCGGGATACTTTGTGGCATTTTCAAAGTAATGGCTTTCTTCTGGCGACTCGACCATGTAGCTCATCTTTCTTCAAGTGCCTCCTTATTGTGCATCTTGAAACAGCCTCACCACATGTTTTCAGAGAGTTTTGTATTTCACTTGAAGTTATTTGTGGGTTTTTCTTTGCATCCCAAACAATTTTCCTGGCAATTTTAGTTGTTCTATCTGACCCTGGTTTGGTTTCAACAGAACCCCTCATTTTCCACTTGAACCCCTTTCCTGTTTTATACAGTTCAACTACCTTTTCCCGCAGATCCTTTGACAAGTATTTTGCTTTCCCCATGACTCAGAATCCAGAAACGTCAGTGCAGCACATGATTAAAGATGCAGGGGTCTGTCAGTAGTCCAGAAACTCATTGACTTTTATACACACTAATTACAAGAAACAGATCACAGGTGAGGATGGTTACCTTTAATAGCCATTCAAACCCATTTGTGTCAACTTGTGTGCATGTTATCAGACCAAAATCACCAGGGTATGTAAACTTTTGATCAGGGTCATTTGGGTAGTTTCTGTTGTGATTATGATTAAAAAGAGTAAACACAGTTGACCGATAATAAATGGCTTCAGCCAAACACTAACCACGAGTGAAAGAAATGTTTTTGTGTTATCATTTATATTCTCTGAAAAATGGCAAAGGAATCATAAATTCTCCCAGGGTATGTAAACTTATGAACTCAACTGTACATACAGAAAAGCAGAGTCCTAGTCCAGTTAGCTGTAGTTTGACATAATGATGCTGCAGCAAGAGCTGGTTGCAGGGCAGCGTCTGGAAAATTAGACAGAACGTTTGAGACTCTCCTAAAGCTCTATTCGCAGAATCTGTGAAAGAAGGAACACTTTCAATAGGAACAGCGAGATGTTTATCAAGCATGCTGCTTTAAGTTCCCTCTTCAAAATAGTGACAATCTGGGGGGAAAAAAGCTTCTGCAGCTTCCTCAGGAAAAAAAGGGGGATTAACTGCGCATAAGTGAAATTGCGTGATCAATAAGAAAATTTTAAAAAGCTGCAGATTCCTATATGTAACACAAACACAAAAATAAATCATATAAAAATATTGAATCGCGCTAATGAGAAACTGGTGTGCATACAAGTGACGATCAGTACCCCTTTGGGATAAAATCCAAACAAATGTGTAAACATGTAAATTATATAAATTACCAATATATAAATAGAATGGCAAATAAATAAATGAATCATCAAAAGTGCAATCTTGATGTGCAACAGTGAGAAAAATATTTGTGTAAGTCCATATGTAATAACAAGATAGATCACCCGGGTGTTAATTAGAATAGAATGGAGTTCCTGCTGGATGAGGACAAGGTGCTTGAGTCCACCACCACATACAGAGTGACTGGCCGCTTACCAGAAACTCATGACCCCCCGTTACAGAGGGTCTGAGTGAGCTGTTAGATCTGATTGCTCCGGACCACTACCGAAAAACCAAGATTGGCACTGGGATGGAACGTCAGGGACCTTGATGTCGATGGATGGATCAGCGGGAAGTCAGGCTCTCAGCAGAGTGATATAACCTTTTTTGATTTGAAGGGATGGCTCTGCTTTTCTGCAGCTTCCTCCAATACTGCTTCAGTCCTCCTAATTCCCTGCTGTGTCTGCATCCTACGTGATCTGATTGAGGTTGAAAATAGGGAATATGGTGGTATAAAAGCCATAATCTGTCCAAGGAAATGTGACATAGATGCAGAGAATAATGCTTTAATCAAATAGGCCACTTGTTGCATGTCTGAAATAGAGCTACAATTGGATGTAGAGACTGGTGTAGAGTAAGCCCAGTTCTTGCTCCAGTGCAAGAACACATTGCCACTCTGAGGTTGAATGTTGTGCAGCCTTCGGCAAAGCAAATGTTCACATGCAGTTTTGCATTGACTCCCTTTTGCCTAGTTTCCACCTTAGCTACAAGTGTGGGTACCCACGGAGTAGGGTGCAGTGTATAGGGAAAGCACGTCTCTAAGGGAGTATGCGGTAACCTTGGT
The DNA here is from genome assembly GCA_037952925.1 of Lithobates clamitans. NCBI lineage: Eukaryota > Metazoa > Chordata > Amphibia > Anura > Ranidae > Lithobates > Lithobates clamitans. The sequence goes on along the minus strand of JBBGZY010000243.1, from coordinate 1,256,846 downwards.
GTAGATCATCCTGTAATGAATCCTTGTGACAGGAAGCACCTGAGTACCTTATATGGGCTCTAGACAGAAATAGTGTTAAAGAATGCAAACAGTGGTTTGATGTAACACCTGGTCATCCACCAAGGAGGGAAAAGCTGTCTGTTCGCCTAAGGACACCAGCAAAAAAACTGAGGCTTTTTGGGTGTCAGAGGACTTTTGCTAGGGCTCTCCTTACAAGTTTGTTTATCAGTATCCAATCAACTGAAGGTAACCATCATCTAAGATAATGCGTCCTGTAATGTACAATTAAGAAAATGAACCTATTTATTTTCCTTGCAAACCACAAATTTACCTTATACATGATACCCTCAAAATACATTTAAACTTTTATCACTTTAGGACCTCATGCACACTAGATAACCTAACAATGCCATTGTTAAAAATGCGTCAGCTCATTTTTCACTCCCAAAGACCACAACGCATTGCAAAACATTAATTTTTGTTCATGAGCATTCAGGCGTTTGAGATCAATAACTACTCTTTAGAACATGACTTGAGGATTTTTCTTCTGCCTGTAAACTCCCCTGACACTAAACACCTAAAAACGCCTATAGTGTGCAAGGACACATAGACTAATAAAGAGGCGAGTTTAGAGGCAGAAAACAGCTCACACATCTGTAGAAGTAGCTTTTTTGAGCTGCAGTGTGCATGAGCCCTAAGTCCAGTTTCCCCCTGCCATATTCCCACTCTTCATGGGGAGTTTGCTACTTATAAAAAGTTGTAGAAGAAAACAGAAGAGCCAGAGCACAGGGTTATTAAAACATAGTAACATTTATTGGTAAATAATACCCACATTTACAGTGCCTTGAAAAAGTATTCATACCCCTTGACATTTTCCAAATTTTGTCATGTTACAACCAAAAGCGTAAATGTATTTTATTGGGATTTTATGTGATAGACCAACAAAAAGTGGCACATGATTGTGAAGTGGAAGGAAAATTATAAATGGTTTACAAAATTTTTTACAAATAAATATCTGAAAAGTGTGGCGTGCATTTGTATTCAGACCACCAGTAAATATTCAATATTTTGTAGACCCACCATTCACTGCAGTTACAGCTGCAAGTCTTGTTGGGTATGTCTCTACCAGCTTTGCACATCTAGAGAGTAATTTTCAAGTCTTACCACAGATTCTAAATTGCGGCCCGCGTTCTGGTTTAATACGGCCCCCCTAATGATTTGGATATATATATATATCTTTTGTGGCCCCCAAAGATATATACTGTATTGTCGCTGCCTCGAAGGGGACAGGGAGGGGGCAGGACGATTACAGGAGTATCTCCTGTTTACTCTGCTGCACCTGTAATAGGAAGTCCCGTCTCCTGGGCTGCCATTGGTCGACTGTTCTGTCTTTCATAGGAGGCAGGACTTTGTATTAAAGAGGCCGCTGAGTAAACAGGAGATTCTCTTGTATGTAATCTGTCGGCGCTGGTCCCGCCCCCTCCCTGTCCCCTCCGAGGCTGCAGATGGGCATCGATCAGGCTGCACTGGTGGCAATGGTAAGGCTGCATTCATGGTACATGTGAGACTGCTTTCATGACACATGTGAGACTGCTTTCATGGCACATGTGAGGCTGCATTGATTGCAATGGTAAGGCTGCATTTAGTGCAATGGTAAGGCTGCATTCATGGCAATGGTGAGGCTGCATTGATGGCAATGGTGAGGCTGCAGATGGGCACTGACCCTTATTTTGCTTCACAATTCTTTATTTCAAATTTTAGTTTTATCGTGAAACTTCCCTCTTAACCACTTCAGCCCCAGAAGAATTTACCCCCTTCCTGACCAGAGCACTTTTTGCGATTCGACACTGCGTCGTTTTAACTGACAATTGCGCGGTCGTGCGACGTGGCTCCCAAACAAAATTAACATCCTTTTTTCCCCACAAATAGAGCTTTCTTTTGGTGGTATCTGATCACCTCTGCAGTTTAAATTTTTTGCGCCATAAACAAAAAAATTGCGTAAACTTTGATAAAAACGCATTATTTTTTACTTTTTGTTATAATAAATATCCCCAAAAAATATTTGAAAAAAAATTTTTTTTTCCTCAGTTTAGGCCAATACGTATTCTTCTACATATTTTTGGTAAAAAAAAAAAAATCGCAATAAGCGTTTTTTGATTGGTTTGCGCAAAAGTTATAGCGTCTACAAAATAGGCGATAGTTTTATGGCATTTTTATTGATAATTTTTTTTTTACTAGTAATGGCGGCGATCAGCGATTTTTATTGTGACTGTGACATTATGGCGGACACATCGGACAATTTTGACGCATTTTTGGGACCATTGGCATTAATACAGCGATCAATGCTAAAAAATTGCATTGATTACTGTAAAAATGTCACTGGCAGTGAAGGGGTTAACCACTAGGTAGCGCTGTAGGGGGTAAGTGCGTCCTAGGGAGTGTTTCTAACTGGGGGGGGCTGTGTGTGACACTACACTGATCGCCGCTCCCGATCACAGGGAGCAGAGATCAGTGACAGTGTCACTAGGCAGAACGGGGAGATGCTTGTTTACATTAGCTTGTTTGGTAAGCTGCATTAGCTTGTTTACATTAGCATCACCCCGTTCTTCCTCACCGTGAGACGATCGCGGGTATCCCCGTGGACATCAGGTCCGCGGGACACGCAATCGCGGTCACGGAGCTCCCGGCGGGGGGGGGGGGGGCGCGCCCGCGAGCTGCCTCTTAAAGGGCAACATACAGGTACGTTAATCTGCCTGTACGTGGCCTTCTGCCGCAGTATATCTGCGTGAAGCGGTCGGGAAGCGGTTAAAGTGAAGGTGCGCGTTATACGCCTGTGCGTGTTATATGCTGATAAATATGGTATATCCAAAAAACATGCCAAAGCTTATCCTTAGTCCTGATCGGTGCTCGGGCATTCGTTGGGGCCACAAAAGATATATATATCTCCAAATAACACGCCCGAGTTCATCTCTTCACCACACACAGGCACAAAGGCAAGATAATTCTTCTTGGGTGGTGTATACATGCTCGGACGAACACACTTAGACTGAATTTTAATGCTTCAAAGAATGTCAGGCAAAATGGTTGCCCCCCCCCCCCACGCATGTTCACTTCATCAAATCTGGCCTCTTTGAAAAAAGTTTGGACACCCCTGATCTAAATCATTCCATTGTAGCTCTGGCTGTATGCTTAGGGTCGTTGTAATGCTGGAAGGTGAACCTCCACCCCTTTCTTAAGTCTTTTGCAGACTCTAACAGGTTTACTTCTAAGATTTGGCTCCATCCATCTTCCCATCAACTCTGACCAGCTTCCCTGCTGAAGAAAAGCATCCCTACAACATGATGCTGCCACCAACATGTTTCACAGTGGAGATTGTGTGTTCAGGGTGATGTGCAGTGTTAGTTTTTCACCACACAGCGTTTTGCTTTTAGGTCAAAGTTGACCAGAGCACATTCTTCCACATGTTTGCTGTGTCCCCCACATGGCTTCCTGCAAACGGGACTTCTTATTGCTTTCTTTCAACAATAGCTTTCCTTTTGCCATTCTTCCATAAAGACCAGATGTGTGGAGTGCACAGCTAATAGTTGTCCTGTGGACAGATTCTCTCACCTGAGCTGTGGATCTCTTCAGCTCCTCCAGAGTTACCATGGGCCCCTTGGCTGCTTCTCTGATTAATGTTCTTCTTGCCCGGCCTGATCACGTGTCCCAGATGATTGACAAGAGGGAGGGGAGAGAGGTGATCTCCCTTCCTGCGCCGACGGAAGTGATGTCACCAGCCCAGGCACCAAAGAAGGCAGACGAGGGACCCCCTAGCAACAGGCATTTAGAGGTGAGTAAAAAAAATTTTTCTCCAAAAGTTTTTTTATGATTTTTTTTTAAGCACAATACTAATTTTTTCTTTTTTGGGGTGGAACTCCACTTTAAACTTCTCCACAACTTTATCCCTGACCTGTCTGGTGTGTTCCTTGGCCTTCAAGATGCTGTTTATTCACTAAGGTTCTCTAACAAACCTCTAAGGGCGTCACAGAACAGCTGTATTTACACTGAGATTCAATTACACACAGATGAACTCTAGTTACTAATTAGGCAACTTCTGAAGGCAATTGGTTCCACTCAATTTTAGTAGGGGTATCAGAGTTAAGGGGGCTGAATACAAGTGCACGCCACACTTTTCAGATATTTATTTGAAAAAATGTTGAAAACCATTTATCATTTTCCTTTAACTCCACAATTATGTGTCACTTTGTGTTGGTCAATCACACAAAATCCCAATAAAATACATTTACGTTTTTGGTTGTAACATCAGGCAAGGCACTGCACATCAAAGATGATGATGTGCAGCTTGAACACAGAAAGGGGATGTTGTACAGAATTAGATGGAAAACAGGCAACTGACTTGCCAGAAACAACTGAAAACAGCTGTGTCTATGGCAGTCCTCAATGTTCACGGCAGGCTCCAGGATCAGAGGGTGGCTAGGCACTACACATTTCATTTGCACCCTCAGTTGTCTCTAGCAAGTCTAGCTCCATTTTGTTCGGCTATTTGTGTATACCAGCATCTGCCTGTTTTCCCATCTAATTCTGTACAACATCTCACTATGCGGTCAAGCTGCACATCATCTTTTTTTATGCCAGTGTGCATATTGCTTACTGTGACGAACGCGTGTCACTATGCAATTAACCCTAACTTTCACCACCCCCGTTTTAAAAGACCGAGCCGGGGAAGATTCGTAATTTTAGCAATACCAATTATGATTTCAGAATAAGCGTCTGCAACACACACTGCCACCACAGACAGGTCTGCTCAGAGGCCTTACACTAAAACAGTAGCGCTCTTAAGAGGCAGGTTCATTTATAGCTTGCATTAAGAGCTTTAGAGGCAAGGTTAACACTTTTCAACATAAGGGTTTATTATGAAAAGGTCAAGTTGGTACAAATAAAACATTTACAGAAAAAAGATGTTTCAAATAGATGGCAATATACAGCCACAAAGAAATAAGGTAGAATTGGGAAGGAAGAATACTTGCAATTAATGTCCAAGGGTTGATCAGAGTTCGATTGATGAGCTGGTAATCGGTTCTCAAACTTGGCAGATGTTCCTGCTTGAATGGTAAAAGGAGAACTGACCATTGTCTTGGCTTCTCCTCTTTTCTGTCAAATCAAAGGGGGTGTTGACAGCTACCAGTGACCAATCGTCTGGTCATCTTGTTTAGGGGTAGGTTGCTGGGAGGTGTCTACACTCATGATCATGGCCCAGGTACATTTTGTGATAAATATTCATATCTCTGCATCTATAGTGTTTACAGACGCCAAATATCCATATTATTGTTCAGCGCGAAATTTGCGTCAAAACAAATCTAAACACGCTGGTTCTCTGAATGGAGAGGGTGACAGTTTTACAACAGGCCTGAACATCCTGCAAGGCCAACATGAGCTGTTTTTACTGACCTAGCCTAGTTCTGCTTTCTCTGTTGAGATAACCTTTTCTTTGAAATTTTTAAAAGCTATGAATTCCTAACACAAGGGAGGAGGGAGTTCAGATTTTTCTGTAATGTTACACAGTTAGCCAAGCTATCATTGCTGCCCTAAGGTTCAAAACAACATGGCAACTAGCTACAGCATTTCATGTCAAGTACATGATATCGTTACACTTACCAATAAATGTTACAATGTTTTATTAGTCCTGCCCTCTGGTTCTTCTGTTTTCTTCTACATGCTATTATGGATCCTTCTTTGATGTTCCCAGGAGCTGTGGATTTTGGAATACTTCCACTTCATGTATCCTAGAGGTACTCAATCCACTCCACAGTCACTTTTATCACCTCCACCAGTGGATTTTTCTTGAAATGTGTCCAATAGAGCCAAGTACTTTGAGCAATAACAAGAGTAAAAGGGACTAATGCTCAAAACCACAACCTCATTAATGAAATATCCGACCTACGCATTAAAAAACGGTACCAGATAAAAAGCTGCCAACATAGACGGGTGCACTCCCACACCCCAGTGAATATGTAATTGAAATCAGATATAGTATGTGGCGCTAATCTATCCTCAAGTACCAAACTTCAAAAAACAAGATCACCAATGCTGTACCAATCAGTATAGGTACAGTCCTCCTATTACCAATACAGGTGTGTAGCAATAAACCTTGCGGCCACTCCAAAAACCGGAAAAACTCAGATTACTATCACAATAATAATAGTATATGACTTCTTACTACTAAGTGCACCGTGCTTCAATCTTAAAATTGCCACAATATAATCCCTGCGTAGTAATACTGACTTGTGAATCTATATATTAAAACATACATAAACTAATAAAGTGCTTTGTGCAAAGTGCGATTCCTGATGCGATAACCAAAACACATAATGATAAGTGACACAGTGTGCAAAATAATCAAATAATAACTAACATAACAATGTGACTGGAAATACAGCCCAAAAAATAACTAAAGTGCAAAAAATGTTATATGGTACCTCGTGCTGTAAAATGTAGAATATGTAGAATAGACAAAAAGTCTATTATAAAGTGCAAATAACAGTGATTTGCACTTTATAATAGACTTTTTGTGTGGACATCAGAAGTCACATTTGCATGACAACAGCATTGGTGTGGACTGTATTGCACTATTGTAACCTTTTATGGACCACATTATCTAATTGTGGATGTTGGGTGTTTGATTGCATCTCAAGTTGCAGGGATGCGTGTATGACTATATTGCACAATTATCACTTTCCATAAGTTGCTGCGGGTTTTTTCCTCGCATCCATAGTCACAGTTAATTATTTATGAGTATTTTTGTACATTGGACTACCTTTTAAAAAAATGTTTTATATTTTTTTCAAAAAAACATTTTTTTCATTAATTGTTATATTTTAGAGAGGAGTAGTACACATTCTACATTTTACAGCACGAGGTACCATATAACATTTTTTGCACTTTAGTTATTTCTTGGGCTGTATTTCCAGTCACATTATTATGTTACTTATGATTATTTTGCACACTGTGTCACTTATTATGTGTTTTGGTTATCGCATCAGGAATCGCACTTTGCACAAAGCACTTTATGTGTTTATGTATGTTTAATATATAGATTCACAAGTCAGTATTACTACGCAGGGATTATATTGTGGCAATTTTAAGATTGAAGCACGGTGCACTTAGTAGTAAGAAGTCATATACTATTATTATTGTGATAGTAATCTGAGTTTTTCCGGTTTTTGGAGTGGCCGCAAGGTTTATTGCTACACACCTGTATTGGTAATAGGAGGACTGTACCTATACTGATTGGTACAGCATTGGTGATCTTGTTTTTTGCAGTTTGGTACTTGAGGATAGATTAGAGCCACATGCTATATCTGATTTAAATTACTTTGAGCAATAAGACGCTCGTTTTTTGTTTTTTTTTGTCTTGTCTTTAGCGGGTCTCCATTCTCCGCTTTGTTGACATTTAGGATTTAATTTGTGAACTTTCACTTAACAGACTGAGGGCTGGGAACTGATTGTTTTTTTTTTTTTATAAAGTTGTGTTTTAAAAGGATTACTCTTAAGCTGGATTCACACTAGTGTGAATTGTATTCGGGTTTCCCAGTTCGCATGACAGGAGATTGTGACTGGCTCTCAATGGAGCCGGGTTCACACATCTCCGGAGTGGCTGCATAGCGGATTGCACAGGGGTCCTGTGCGTCTTTCGGTCAGTTTCAGGTCCAAATTCAGGTAAAAATTCAGGCCTGATTTGTCCATGAAACAGAGAACAGGGACGCACCTGACCCCTGCTGTCAGCCGCATCTGTGTTTAGTGTGAACCCAGCCTCGGAGCTGTCTCATACATGACACCATCTGCTGTACGCAATTCTTGTTCCCTGTAATGGAACATTTATTAATACAATTAACATTAGTCTTCATTATTAAAGCAAAGAGCAATAGCCCATAGCAACCAAGATTAATGGCTCTCTGAATTAAATGCTGCTACCAGGAATATGGATGCTATGGGTTACAGCATTTTGCATGTGATTGCTGCTTTCTGCGATACCTTACCAAATTAGTCTGATAATGTTGTCTTGACACCACATCAGGTTCCAGCTGCTTTTCTGTAATGAAGGAAAATAAAAGCAAAAATAATTTTCCCTAATCCTGATTTTTAAAAACATCACCTTTATTTTGTGCTATAAAAAGCCTATGTGAAACATTAGCATTGCCTCAGCATTAACAATATACACAAGCAAAAATCGATATAATGTTGATTTATTTTAATAGTTTCTTTCCAAACAGTGCAATAATTTAATTATTATAAAAATACACACAAATAGGCAGCTACAGCGCAAGAACAGCGTAACCTTGGTAAGTGCCAGGCTGGTACTGTGGTATCACAAGATATTGACATGGGTAGACAATACAAATGACATTAGCTTCTCCAAATCAAGCATCTTTAGCTCTTACAAAGTGACTTACAAAGCCAAATTTACAGTGTGATTTTCACTTGGTATACCAATGACACTAAACCTTTATTGTCCATGGCAGCTAGCTCAGTGGATATAAGGATGTAACAGATGTATGACACCATATGCATTTGGCACTATGTATCAAAGTATCTTAAAATTCACAATCTTTGCTCTTTATAAAAGGTGCAGTTTTTAAAAGGGACAGCTTTTTATATTTCTCCAAGACTTCAGCAGCAAGTTATGTCCCTCTGTATTCCCTGGTACATTTAACTGCTATGGAAATTTCAAATTTGTCCTCTATTAAGATGAATGCAGGAGGTGTCTCCTGCTTATTTGCAGTGTTTTTCCTTTCCAATAATTATTCTTTATTCAGCTGATATACGCCTTTGAGATTCAAAAATTTAACTACTCCAGGAAAAGTAAATTCCCTAGCAACGTTCCCTCCTTTCTTGTACATAATAGTCTTCAGGGAGCATCTCATTACGCTCTGTGCTGGTTCAGTATCTTTGCTCCTCCCTTCAGCTCCTTACATAACCTTTATGTAGCTGACGGGAAAAAAGCAAGGGGAATACCAAGGAATAACACCTAAGTGACACCTCTGAGTCTGCTGGGGGTTGCTGACATCACATCCAAGATAGCAGTGCCCAGCAGCAGTCTCAGGACTTTTGGATGTCTACATAAGGGAGGTTTTTACGGTTAAACATGCATAAAATACATTAAAGGCACCTTTTGCAAAGATTTAACAAATGCACCAACTTTAATAAAACTAAAAGTCTGCATTTATTACATTTTTGCACTGAAGCCTATGGGACATGGCAACGCAATCAGTGCATCATGGGTGCAATGCCCTGCTCCTGCATAGTTTACACTCCAGCCTCAAGTCCATACGGAGGTACATACCCCTTCTGTTATGGGACTGAATTAAAAAATGAACTATAAAGTTCAGTGATTTCACTGCACTTGTGCCCTGTAAATGGACCTATGAATAGATGATACGGCTGTGTGGATAGAGCCAAGCACTTCAATGCTAAATACAAAAGTCAACAGGATATTTCAGGGAAAAGCACCCTGTGATTCGGGTAGGCTGAAGTGGTTTGAGGGTGGGGGCTTGTTGAGAACCATGTGACCAGTGTTTTTAGGGTTGTACCCTAAATATGTGTGTAACATGAGACATGGTTCCAAAGATGAACTGAGCCTTTAAAACGCACATATAAAATTTTATGGAAAGATTTATGTTGACATGAATAGTCCGGTGACAGAGTTGCTAACCAAAATACAGAGGTTAATATATAAAAGCAGGCAGGAAAGCAGTGACCTTCAGTTTTGACTGGAGTGACCTCTTAAATCCACCTTAAAATATGTACAAAGGCTTTCTGCTGAATGCTAAAAAAACAAAAAAAAGTTTTTTTTTTCTTTGCTAAAGGTCTAAAAATGGTCATTAAAACATTTATGAGAAGAAAAGGAAAAGGTAATGTAGGAAAAACGGTTCCCATCAAAGCTCCAACAAAATCACAAATGGGCCTGCATCATTTTTGTAGTAATAAACCAACATCCAAAAGATGTCTAGCTCCTTGAAATGTTAAATCAACAGATCAGGGGAAGAAAGGTGATTTCCTGTGGCCCTGTCTTCCTATTATAAGCATTGAAGACTGATCACTTAACAGGTGGACCAAAATGCTTCCTATTGTGTAACCTACATGAGTAGCGTGGAGCAGCAATTAAAGTGGCATTAAAGGCTATGTTTTTTTTTTTTTTGTTTAAAATAACAAACATGTTATACTTACCTGCTCTATGCAGCAATTTTGCACAGAGCAGTCCCGATCCTCCTCTTCTCAGGTCCCTTGGCGGCACTCCTGGCCCCTCACTCCTGCCCCCAGAGCAAGCCGCTTGCTATGGGAGCACCTGAGCAGGCTCGCTCCCGAGCCGCTGCTCTGTGTCCCATTCAGACACAGAATCGCAGCTCAGCCCTGCCTCCCCTCTCTCCTCATTGGCTCACTGATTGATAGCAGCGAGAGCCAATGGGGCCTGCTGCTGTCTAAGCCAATGAGGGAGAGTTCACAGATAGCTGAGGCTTTCATTCAAACGATGGATCGAGATGGCGCCCAGGTAAGCATGAAGGGGGCTAGAGGGGGGCTGCTGCACACAAGTTTTTTATTTAGGTAAAATAAAACCCTTAGAACCACTTTAATCTTGCATGAGGAACTCTGTGGGACTGTTAACTAAATGATGCTACTTTTGTAACATATACTACAGGAAGTTGTTTCCATATTTTGAGTGACTGACAATAGCTCTTCACAATTAATCTCTGGTGATTTCCAGAGCATAATTAAAAAAATAAAAAATCACCTGTGTAGCTCTAACCTAACCTTTGTAATGGAGATCTTCCAACCTGCTGGCTGTAAGTCCTCGATAAAGCACTTACTGGCCCTGTGGATAGTTTCTAAATCTTTTTTATTAGGTGATAGCCGTATATGATGGTAAACTGAATTTCCTGTCACCAAGAGAGATGCAAAAATGGCTAAGGGTCCAGGAAGTGGACTGTTTTACCAAAACTTACAGCTGGTAAACGGTGGGATCAGGGACACACAGGGAACAGCACACATACAATCCATTTACATTTCCCTGTTTTTCTGTAACAAAGACCCTATTTAAATATTATCTTGGTTTCCCTCACAAGTTATCAAGCATTCTTTTTTGATACTATAGTAAAACAAATGGTTAGAGTGATAAGGCTACAAATAAATGACTTAACTCGACACATAGTGTTTCATAAGAAATAAAAGAAATCTTGTACTTGCCATAAAATCCTTTTCTTGACGTCTATGGAGCGACACAGAACCTCATACAGTATACTGTCAGTTTGTAGCAAACAGAACCAAGAGCATGATCACAAGCACAGAGGGGAGAACCTGTGTCCCTCAATGGACTCAGAGAAAAGGATTTTTTTCCCCATCAATTTAGGGACACACACATTATACTGCCATCCACAGAAGAAATGGAGACAGAGGACAAAATACACTGGCCAGCACAGGATAACCCCCACCCATAACCATCATGCCACAGCTTTTTTTCTTGTGCACTCAGGAGAGAGGTTGCGTCTTTGTCAGCTTTGCTGTTCCATCTAGCAGATTCATGTCGGATAGGTTAAATTGTGGAAGCCTCTCCAGTCAGCCAATGAGCACTTGTAGACTCATGCCAGGTATGAAATCCTGGAAATGTCTCTCCACTCAGCCACAGAGCACAGATTCTCAGTTTATCATGTAGTTCTCTCTGCGACAGTCATGACATTTCTACAGCTGCTCAGATTCAGGCCGGATATGGAAATCCTGGAAGGTTCTCCAATTAATCAAACAGCACAAATTCTATCTATGCTGGTGTTCTCCCTGCAGGAGTCCTGAAGTTTGCAGTGACTACCCAGTCTTTCCCAGTTCACAAAGGACTCTGCTATTCAGGTCAGACCAATTTGTCTGGCCATTCCCTATGGAGTCAACAGCTGAGGCAGTTTCAGTCTCTGTTTTAAGAAATGAGGCTTAGTACATGGTACTTTCTACAGTAGGATCTGTAGGTAATGGATGTTATTCTGTGCTGAAAAAGGATTTGGAGTATCCTGTGACCCAAGACCTAGTGTTTTTCAGACAGATTAGTACTGCATAACCAACACATGTTCCAGCAAAGCTTCTCTGGGCTTTTAAAAGCAGGGGCCTCATGCCAATGCAGACCATACTTATAGACCACAGTCAGTTTGTACTTGGGCAATCTAGTTTTAAAGCTTCCTCTGACTTACTGTAAAAGCTGCAGTGGCTTTTTAGGTGAAGTTGTTCCCAAGCAGCACCATCTACCCCCGGGGTCAGCAACTTGTCGATCGTGGGAAACCATCAGGGCAACCACGATTAGGGCTGTGCTGATGCTTCCCCCAGTCTCCACCGCTCTCCTTTTAATAGAGGAGGCTGGGGGGCAATTTTTGATTTCCTCTATGTTGTTCAGGTAGATCTCAACCTCTGAAAGGTTGCCTACCCCTGATCGACCCTGATGCAGATGTTGACAATTGTTCTGAGCATAGTGCTTTCCCCTGAGGGATCAGTGAATTCTTTCCCAGCATTTATCCGTATCTGCCCAGTATTTTTTTTTTTAGATGGCCCTGTACTAGCTGAAGTCCTATTACAGGCCTACTTGTTGCCATTGATACTGTAGTATATTTGGACAGAATTAGTTTACCCCTTAGCCTTTTGTTAGGCTTTCTCTTCTATTTTTGATAAACAGAACTCAAGGTCACTTTGCACAAGCAAGTGAACCGCATGATGTAGTCACACTTGGCTCTTGTGAAAGGGGGCTCCTTATGATCTTATTTAGCCGTCTGCTGGAGACCACCTCTGACCCATGGTTTGCTAATGTCCATTTTCCCCTCTTCAGCCAAATCTGACACAGACATCCTTGGCTTTTATGGTTTGGTCAGGTTCCCTTTGTGGATCAGTTATTAGATGGGGTTTCTTTGTCCACTTTGAAAGCAGAATTGTTCTGATATATTTCAACATGTAGCTATTACCCTGCATCAAAGAATTAGTTTTTTTCTACCATGTTCTGTCACTAGCTTCTCTACCCCTGAGAACAAGTGTTCCCTTTCTTCCGTAACTTCATTTTCTTTCTCTGCTTCATTGTCAAGACCCTCCAAGCCTGATTTACAGTCCACCCACAATGTCCGGCACTCAAAATTTGCCAAGCTTTCCTCAGCTTGAAGGTGTGCCCCCACATCTAAGGGGGGAGGCTGTTTGTAGATGCTTTGTCAACTTGCATTTCCAAAGCTTGGGTGCAGGAGGTAGTATCACAAGGCTACACACTGGAATTTTGCTCTCTGGCCCCTCCTCAATTTCTTACCTCCAAACTTTCTGTCACCACAAAGATTAGCAGATCTCAAGCCCTCAGGTCTTCTGGATGAAAGGGTCATTGCCCCAATTTCTGCAGCAGAATGTTTTATTTTTTTAGAAGGATTTTTTAAATCCCACTTGTTTACCATTCCCATACCTACAGGGGACATTTGCGCAATCCTGGATTGCAAAGTAGTGAATGTCGTCATTTGAATCCGGAAACTCCCCATAAAATCCACATTTGTCGCTTCCTGTCTTTACCAGAGAGACATCTGTAAACATCAAAAGATGTCTACTTGTCCCCATCTTTTTAGTGCATCAGCAATTCCTGTGCTTTTCTGTGAGTGCCTTTACAATCAGTTCATGGCCTTGCCCATCAGACTTTTGTCTGAACCCAAGGTGCTCACCCTGGCATTAGTCTGGCTGTGCTCTAGTGGCATCTCCGTTGTGGAATACTAAGATGACTTCCTGTTGGAGGGAAAAGTCAGTGTGGGCTCTGTCAGGCCACGTGGCTATGGCTGTCCAAATGTTACAATGGTTCAGATGGATCCTAATCTTTCAGTAATTATTGCTAGAACTGACTTATTGTTTGGAGTATCTAGGCCCAGTCCTGGGCACAGAATAAGCCAGAGTATTTCTTCCTCAGGAGAAACGTTAGGCTCTCCCATCAGATACAAGCTCTTGAGTTCAGGGGTAGCCCAATCCTCTGCTTTTGTGTAAGAGACCTAGGTCTGCACATATCCTCCTTCAAAACAGTTCCATTTGCTAAGTTTCACTCCAGACCTCTATAACACAGCATTCTGCTATCCAGGACTATCCTGAGTCCTGGACAAATAGATTTGTTTGTCACAGAGGAGCAGACTGTCCCATGGCAGTCTTTCTGATCTTTTGAAGGATCCTTAGGATGATTGCCAGTCTGTTGGACTGGGGAGGAGTCCTAAAAGCCCTGTTGGTACCAATGACTTGGTCATCAGAGGTGTTTTGTTTCCTGATCAACATCCTGAAGCTTCTGGTGATTTAGCTGTCTCTGCAGCACCAGATGTTCTGCAGAAAGACCATCTGTTCTGGATTCTGTCGGACAATGCCACAACGGTGGTGTACATCAACCACCAGGGAGGAACCAGAAGACTTGCCACTGCAAGGGTGGTAGATCAGATCCTGCCCTTGGCAGAACTTCATGTTACAGCCATGTCAACCTGGTACATTCCAGGCATCGCAAACTGCCAAGAAGATTTCCTCTACCGGAAGCACCTGGACCCTGGAGAGTGGTCCCTACACTGAAATGGGTTCCAGAATCTGTCTCAACAGTGGAGGATGCAGAATGTGGAAATCCTGGCCTCTATATTTAACACTAACTGGACAGGTTTTTCTCCAGATGCAGGAATACTCCAGCAGAAGTAGTGGATGCTCTGGTGACTATTTGGGATCAGTACACTCATCTGGCTTTTTTCCCCCTAAAACTTTGTTTCCTGGTCTGCTTCACAGGATCGAAAGGGAGGGCATTACAATGATTCTCTTTGGTCCAGGCGGATGTAGTACACTGATTTTGTAAAACTCCTGGCAGATGCTCCACCACCCGGTTTCAAGGTTGCATGGTTAAAGCGACAGGGGCATCTCTTCATATGATGCTAAAAGTTAGTTCCATTCCACTCTTTACTATGAGGTGATATTCCTTGTAGCCATCACTTTTCTGAGGCAAGTGTCTGAACTGCAAGGAACCCTTTCTGGGTTTGTATAGAGACAAGGTAGTGTTAAGGACAGGGCTTCCTTCTTGCCCAAGTTAGTTTTGGTCTTTCACCTAATCCAGTACATTTCTGCCCGTGTCCAGTCCGTTTATCCAAATGAAATGTTCCCATTATTGTCTGGATGTAGTATGGGCTGTGGACTATCTCTCAGCTATGGCTTTTGCAGAAAAAAAATATTCTATTTTTATTCACTCAGACAGACCCAGGAGGATACTCTGGCTCTCCACAATTTCTTATTAAGGCACACTCAACTGGATCTGCGAGTGCTTTTTGGACTTTTGGGCAGCTTTTCCCAGTTTGCAAGGCTACCACTTGTTCTTCTGTTTTTTGCTTTCCGAGTTTACCCAGGAGCTTATTCAGGCGGTTCCTTCGGGTGGCTCTTTGAGCGGCAGGTAGTCCCTAGTTTTGTGAAATTTTTGGGAGGCCTGTTGTAGTTTCAATAAAAAAAACTTACTACCCTTAATATCATTCTTTTGTTTACCTGCATGTGGTCTAAGTTTGTGGGGCTGTTTGTTCCTATGCCCGGGAGCTGTGAAGCGCTCCAGATGCCCTCCCCCTCCCCTTTGTTGTCATAGACAAGCGGGGGTTCGGGCGGGCCTGGTCTGTTGTGCATTGGCGCCAAGCGTCACGCCAGACGCGTGATGTCCACTGGCATTGTAGTACCAGCACGCCTTTTCCAATCCTTGGATGATTCATGCTGGAGCCTTTGGTACCATTTGTGGGTGGCGGGTGGCGCTCCAAGGAGTGTGTCTCTCCCTACATATCACGCCAGCGTGACGCTGGGGGAGGACCCTGGGGTGTACCAGGTGCCTATAAAGACCCCATTCTGATTTGTTTGTCATTTTAGTTGCTGCTATTGGGCTTACTGCACACCACATTCTGACCAGGATTCCCTTTGGGAACACAAGGTAACCACTATAGGAGATTGTTCTTTTCACAGTGATCTTTCAGTAACACTTTTTCTTTTGTTTATGTTATTCATCCTTTGCCTTCGTTTGGGATACTGCATGATGGGCTCCATGCAACACTCTATTTAATCACCATTCTCTACTCTGCTTTTCACTCAGGGGTCTTGGCCCAACTCGTTTCCATCCACACTTTGCTCCTGTATGTCTAAACACCAATATTTATGGGTTATTTTATCTATTGCATTAGCACCATTCATCACATTACAGTTATACACCTAATTATATTTTGTAGACACTTTTGGAGCCACTGCTGTGCACTGCCAGCGACTGTAACATGGAAACCCTCATCCCTTTGGGGAATTGTGAGTGTGCGTCCGGCATACTCATGGGTTGTCACCACCACAGCTCCTGGGATAGACACTCGTAATGGTCTCCATCTTTCCAGTACCACATGTCTGTACTCTGAGTCAATATGTAAGTAAGGGGGATGGTAGTTCTCCTTTCCCCTGGCTTTTCTCTTTCTTTATTCATCTTCCCAGCATTTAGGTTCAACATTTGATCATACTGGCCTTTATATATCTTCTACAGATAGTAGAGGAAGTGGGAAAAAAAAAACGTGCCAAGCTCTTCAAGATGCATTTATGTTCTTAATATACAATTTATTTTATTTCATGAAATTTCTGCCCTTTTAATGATCTTCTATATGGAGCAATATTGGCTCATACCATTACATACTCTATAGCAGGAATATGTAATTAGCAGACCTCCAGCTGTTGCAAAACTACAAGTCCCATCATGCCTCTGCCTCTGGGTGTCATGCTTGTGGCTGTCAGGGTCTTGCTATGCCTTATGGGACTTGTAGTTCTGCAACAGCTGGAGGTCTGCTAATTGCATATCCCTGCTCTATAGTGACATGATGATATCCATGTATACAGATGCATTGCAATGTGGCATGGGTGTGTATATGGACAGATTATTTACACTGATATATATATAAAATGGATGCGTTATGATCTATGTACATGTTCAAATAAATACGATATAGTGATTTTCTAGTTTTCTTCTTGTGCCTCATTTAAAGACCCCCTTCCATTTTTTATTGCAAGTAATAGGGATGGTGGCACCTTTTTGCAGGCGCTTCATTTAAAGTCCCAAAAATTTCCCCTTTCTAGTCTAGTCTGTTGTAGTTTGTTGCTATGTTACCCAGCTCTCTGTTGGACTGCTTTTGGATGTCCCAACAGTCTAAGTATTCCTGTGTCCCTCAATGGATGAGAAATAACTTAACCTTTACCTAGGTACACATCGAACACTGGAAAACAAAACATCAGATCTGTGTGTTTAGATAACTATGTGATGAACTGGAAGCAATATAGTGCTGTTCGTGCTTCTAAAAAAGGGATTTTAAAGATACATAGCCTGCCAATTAGGGCTTCTGTTTTAAACACCATCTAGCAGCACTTTTAAAATAAGCAGATGTCATTTGTTTGCAGCCAAGCCACTAGTAGCAAGAAGCTTCCAACTAGTCTCGTTTTTACAGGCAACTTGTTAGTTTTGGGTAAAGGGAAGAAGGATTAGAACATCTATCTGGTTTTTACTGCTGACCAGGGATACATTTAGAGAGAGCTTTCCCCTTACTTGCTGTCACTGATTCACCAGATAGGAAGAAGGAACCAGATTGAGGCTCTAATCCATACGGTTTCCAAAAAGTATAAACGTTTTGGCTGGACTAATACTTTATATATAGGTATGTAACTTGTGAAGGCAGCTTCAAGTTACAAAAGACAAAATACAGAAATGAATTAATCCATATCTAATTAACTTTACCATGCCTGCAAACGCATGTGCAATATAATCTATATCTGATGGACACTGACAAGAAATGGAGGAATGTTAAGCTACAACTTAATTATTAAAGGAACTTGATTAGCAGCTTGTTTCTATATGTGGCTTGTAGTTTCTCTCCAGATAGAGAAAAACAGTTAAATAATTTACTGCACATGACGTTATGTACATCTAATCAAAATCTTTCTAGGGATTGATGTGATATTGTCAGATATTAACCACAGTCATACAGCAGAATTATTCAGCATGGAAATCCATGAACAGAAAAAAACAGTTTGGTGACCAACTACATAGTCTGCCACCGGCCTTCGGTGTGCTTTAATGTGATTTCTGAACAAAATGTCAGCTGCATATTGGAAAAACAGGGTTCTCCAAATTAAAACTTCATCTCAAACATCTACTCTGAAAAGCCTTGAAATTTCTTTCACATGGAACTTTCAGCGCTATCATGTCTATATAAAGATGGGTAATCAGAATATTAAGCCGCCCTCAATTCAAAACTACCCCCACTGCGCCAGTGAATAGAGTTTGCAACAAACAGGAATAAGATCCAGTGAATGGCTCATTCAATGTATAACAAAATATATATAACCATATATAACTCACTAAATGAAAAGTGAAAAGAGAGCTGCCCCTTTAAGAAGCTATCAAACTAAAATGTTATCTGATCTCATATATCCTTATGATCCAACGAACCTTCTCCTAGATATACAAGAGCAAATAAGAGGCGCTCATATCCCTAGTGCTAGAAATCGCATGTGCTGCAATTTCATCAAAAAAAAGTTGATAATATCTTAAGTGTGCAAATTAATGCATGAAACTTGATGGTGTTTAACAATGCTAATCAAACCATGCAAAAATACATCCAAAGTGCACGTGAAAAAAGCTGTGACAGCAGAATAATTCATAAATGGCTAAATATCCCCAATTGGTGTGATTCATGAAGTGAAATTAAAGTGCAAAAAGAATTGTAATTATATTTATAATTATATTACAAACAAATAAATTAATTGAAGCATAAAAAATCAGTCCTTTACAATCTTGTGACAAATAACGTGATTAGATTTGTGACAGAAAAGTGCATAAAAATCGCACAAATCTTCTAAGGTGCAGTGATCTTGATAATGCTGAATTCCACGTGTCCTTCACCTCACCAACGTGAAACGTGAATCCACTCCCAAAGGAATCTCACTCACCGAATAATTTTGCCAGCACTCTCATGCACGGCAAAAAACGCTTAATAGCCACACTCCAGAGAACTCCAGCAAGCAGCAATACCACAGTGTGTAGAATCAATCCACATGTAAAAAAATGAAGAACTCACATAGCGTAAACCAGCACGGCAAGTTTATTTGAAACCACTACAATCTTCAATGGAAACACTCACATTTTAAAAGATAAAAATCAGCAGTAAAACCAATGTGATTCACAGCAAGCTTCAATTTTTAGTGAATACACTCAGAACAACAAATGGTCACGGCGGACCCGAGGTGTGTTGATGCTCGGACTCACGGTCTCTCACCCCCCTCCGTAGTGCGCCGTGCAATGACAGACTCTCCTTCGTATAGTGCGGCTCTCAGCGTTGCTTGTCACATCTCATAGCCACGCCCCCGACATGTTTCGTCATCGATCAGACTTCCCATGAATAAGTCTGATCGATGACGAAACATGTCGGGGGCGTGGCTATGAGATGTGACAAGCAACGCTGAGAGCCGCACTATACGAAGGAGAGTCTGTCATTGCACGGCGCACTACGGAGGGGGGTGAGAAAGACAGTGAGTCCGAGCATCAACACACCTCGGGTCCGCCGTGACCATTTGTTGTTCTGAGTGTATCCACTAAAAATTGAAGCTTGCTGTGAATCACATTGGTTTTACTGCTGATTTTTATCTTTTAAAATGTGAGTGTTTCCATTGAAGATTGTAGTGGTTTCAAATAAACTTGCCGTGCTGGTTTACGCTACGTGAGTTCTTCATTTTTTTACATGTGGATTGATTCTACACACTGTGGTATTGCTGCTTGCTGGAGTTCTCTGGAGTGTGGCTATTAAGCGTTTTTTGCCGTGCATGAGAGTGCTGGCAAAATTATTCGGTGAGTGAGATTCCTTTGGGAGTGGATTCACGTTTCACGTTGGTGAGGTGAAGGACACGTGGAATTCAGCATTATCAAGATCACTGCACCTTAGAAGATTTGTGCGATTTTTATGCACTTTTCTGTCACAAATCTAATCACTTTATTTGTCACAAGATTGTAAAGGACTGATTTTTTATGCTTCAATTAATTTATTTGTTTGTAATAATATTATAAATATAATTACAATTCTTTTTGCACTTTAATTTCACTTCATGAATCACACCAATTGGGGATATTTAGCCATTTATGAATTATTCTGCTGTCACAGCTTTTTTCACGTGCACTTTGGATGTATTTTTGCATGGTTTGATTAGCATTGTTAAACACCATCAAGTTTCATGCATTAATTTGCACACTTAAGATATTATCAACTTTTTTTTTGATGAAATTGCAGCACATGCGATTTCTAGCACTAGGGATATGAGCGCCTCTTATTTGCTCTTATATATCTAGGAGAAGGTTCGTTGGATCATAAGGATATATGAGATCAGATAACATTTTAGCATGTCTATGTTTGCATAGGTCAGTTTGTGATCTGGGTTTGTGGGCTCTTTACATTACTACAAACAAGACAACAAACACACTGTTTAATATCGGACTTTCAGAAAGGTTTGGATGACAATGCATGTATATGAAAAACACCACCAGCCAGGAGGATGACTGACTGTGCTATAAATGTGTAGCTTAACTGCTACGGTTTCCTAGTTAAAAAGCTGACATTGTGATTAGGATATTAGCTATCAACTTGCTGCAATATTTAGTCAACTTTGGACCTCAGCTAGTAATTTTAGGCAAATATGCCTAGATGCTGGGACACATGGAGTCTACTTAAAAATGTTTTCCCCCAAGAGTCACACAATCTTCACCCAACAGTTACACATTTTTCAAATTGGAAAATGTGTGAATCTTGAGCGAAAGCTGTGTGAAAACATTTGCACAGATATCACATGCTAAAAAAAAAGTGTTTGTGAATCTGCATAAATGCAATTTTAATAATGCAACAAAAATCTTACAAAGCAGAACTTATTTGGGTTCAGAAATAGAATGCTGTAAAAGCCTACAATAAACCAGAAATGTATTGTAAAGGAAGAAGAATTGATTGCAGCGAGTGCTATAGTAGTGCTTTACATTAAATTTCTAGCATCATGAGCTACAGCTACGCTTTACATAAGAGAAATTAAAAGGCTGTCCAAAACAGAACAGCTCTGCTGACCCAAGGACATTACATTTCAGGTGATGCTCATTTGTTGGTCTAGTAAACTGAATTAAGCTGTTACTTATTTACTAACTAAATGACTGGGAGTCATAAAACCACCTGCATTTCACATAAGACATGTTAATGAGGTTACCCGGGTGCATATTTATTCAGCAAGATTAGAACCTTATTAATCTCTCACTGTTATGGACTGTAGTTCATATCATATCTGGAGTCTCCTGTGATTTGATAGGGAGATTGACAGCTTAGTCTGAAGTGGAAGGGAAGGCACAGCAAAGATGTGGTTCGTTTATTCCCTTCCTTATCATTTCTATTCTACCTCTTAGCCCCTTCTCCTTTCTCTTTTTTGTCCTTTGGGCTTTTTTGCTTTGCATCTTTAGGGGAAAGCAATTTAAGAACTTTCATAGGTTTGAGTTTTCCTTTCTTCTTCTTTTGAGGATCTGCATGAAAATCTGAAAGAACCAAACAAGCAATGAGATGCAGATAATGCAAAGCTTGAAATAGAGCATAAAGTTAAGTACAATCTAAAAACATATACATGTGTACAAAGGTACTTTAATCTGTATATATACAGTTGTGTTTAAAATAATAGCAGTGTGTTTAAAAAAGTGAGTAAAGCTCAAAATCCTTACAATAGCTTTTATTTCCATACACGCAAATGCATTGGGAACATTGCACTGTCTGATCCAAATCAAAAAATTAAGAAACATGTTTCAAAATTGTTATTACTTTACAGAAAGTGAAGAAAAAGGAATATCGGGCTTTATAATGATGCGACCTAACCCAATCTGATTGTAGCAGTGGCAAGCCTCCATCCCTGATATGTATTAAACAACAGAAAGAAGAAAGAAATGGAACTAAATGGAACTTATTCAAATCATTTATAAAAGTATTTATTAATAACAAAATCACGTTATAGAGAGTGTCAATCTGTAAATACAGGACATAATGTACTATGGTACACTTATATGAATATATAGTGGTTATACAGAGTAAGGTAAAACATAAGCATTTTTTTTTACCTAAAATCATTTAGATTGTCACCACAGGCAGCATTGGTCTGTGTATGTTGTATTAAAATGGTAGAGGAAAGTTCATCAACTTCTGTGAAATTTCAAAATGGAAGCTCTATTTGATGCTGGTACAGGGCAAATTACGCAACGTTAAAAAGCAGATAAACGGAACATACATATTAGTCCGTTGGTAGCACTTACCATATAACAATGTTTATGAGACTAGCGGTGTTTTGGCAGCCGTCTAGGGATCTCACTGAGGTCAAATGAAGGCTGTAGTATTTTATAGTGTTTCATAATTAAGCTGATAGAGATCAGCTGGCTCAGTGCTCTTAACCCTCTCCCCCGGGACCTCCCTTTGTCTAAGCCACCAATCAAGGCAGCTGGGGAGTTACTCCCTTGGCGTCCTGGAGGGTTATCCCCGACAGCTGCCGTCATTACTGTGGCAACGGCATGACACTCTGACGTCAAGCGCATGCGCGATGGGTCACGGGTGCACGTGGAGCTCATGGAGTCCTGTGACGATCGCTGGATGCCGCCGGCACAACAGGACTCCACCTAGCGGCGCAAAGTTGAAATGTGCCACTCGGAGCTTGAGAGGAGAACCACTGGAATGAACCAGAGTCTCCTCCGTGTGCCGGGAAGCGGGGAAAGGCAAGAGATACCCATTCCCGGGAGGGCTGAGAGGAACATTGGCGGGCGTTCACCAAAGGCTGGAATGCAAGAAAAGCAAGATTCCATACATGTAAAAAAGACTCCATGTAGTAAACATGTTTATATCACCCTTATAGTGTCATTACTATTGTAAGTATTTAATGATTTAATTTATTTACATAGGCTTGAAGATCCCAGTAATATCCCAATCGGTGTTCTAATGAGGCATATGATTAAATTAAACTAAATGAAATGACAAACAGTGATTAACTTGTTTTGGCAAAGTAGTGGCCTATAAATGAAAATCCGGCGCCACCCATATTAGAGCGACACTTTGTTTCAATCAACCTCTCGATCAGGGGTAGGTATCCCGTTGAGGGTGGCCTGAAACTTGCTCATATTCGCCAAAGTAATAAAAAAAAGGCAAACAATGAAAGGAATAACTGGACCAATAGCCTGCTTTTCACAACTCCTATGTGTTAGAGGGAGGGAAACGGGTGTTTAACCACCCAAAATTATATAGAATAGGAAACACATATACATGAATTGTAGCTGCTGCAGTACGGTGTGGATGGGACTCCTCACCTCAGCCCCGGGGGAGATGATCATCCTTGTCCCCTGTCTTCCCTTGGACCTAAGGTTGGGCGCACCTTTGGGCCGCATTGTAAGTTCCACACCTTTATTTTGAGAGATTGTTCCCCATTCAAAGGATATCCTATATTTATAGATATTATTGATTTCATTTCAGAGCATTTTACTCCTGGTGATTGGCATGAGCCATGAAACGTGCGTCGAGTTACATCGAACTGATGCCTAGACAAGTTTGGCTCACCATGAGCAATCGATTATGTTCATTGAATTTTTATGAACGGATGAGTGTTTTTATGTAACTGTAATGCTTATGTTTTACCTTACTCTGTATAACAACTATATATTCATACAAGTGTATCATAGTACATTGTGTCCTGTATTTACAGATTGACATTCTCTATAACTTGATTTGGTATTAATAAATCATTTTATAAAAGATTTGAATAAGGTATCCATTCAGTGACCTGCCTCACACAAAGTCCCAATTCTTTCTGTTGTTTAAGGAATAGCAGGCTTTTAAAAAAAAAATAGTAGTGTCTTCTATTTTCTTTATAAACTCAAACATTTACTGTATAAACTAAAACATGCTTGAAGATTTAGCTTTCCTGTGAAACACTGAACTATTATTTAGTTGTATGACTGTTTCTGAGAACTGCTTCACATCTGTGTTGCATGGAGTCCACCAACTTCTGGGACCTGTGAACAGGTATTCCAGCCCAGGACGATTGCACTACATTCCACAATTCCTCTGCATTTCTTGGTTTTACCTCAGAAACAGCATTTTTTAGGTCACCCCACAAGTTTTCTAATGGATTAAGGTCCGGGGATTGGACTGGCCACTGCAGAATGTTAATCTTGTTGGTCTGGAACCAAGATGCTGCTCACTTACTGGTGTGTTCAGGGTCGTTGTCTTGTTGATGCGCGCATTTCAAGGGCATTTCTTCTTCAGCATAAGGCAACATAAACCTCTTCAAGTATTTTGATGCATTCAAATTGATCCATGAGAAACATCTCCATATCATGATGCTTGCGCCACCAGGCTTCAAGGTCTTCACTGTGTACTGTGGCTTGAATTCATTGTTTGGGGGTCGTCTGACAAACTGTCTGTGGCCCCTAGACCCCCAAAAAAATAATCTTGCTTTCATCAGTCCACAAAATGTTGCCCCATTTCACTTTAGGCCAGTCAATGTGTTCTTTGGTAAATTGTAACCTCTTCAGCACATATTGTTTTTTCAACAATGGGACTTTGCGGGGGCCTCTTGCCGATAGCTTGACCTCACATAGGCATATTTTAATTGTTAGAGCACTCACAGTTAACCTGTTAGACCATCTTTGATCACCCTGGAGCTGATCATTGGCTAAGTCTTTGCCATTTTGGCTATTTTATCATCCATTTGAATGATAGTTTTTCGTTTTCCACCAGGTCTTTATGGTTTTGGTTGCCATTTTAAAGCATTTGAGATCATTTTAGCTGAGAAGCCTATCAGTTTCTGCACTTCTTTATATGTTTTCCCCTCTCCAATCAACTTTTTAATCAAAGTACGCTGTTCTCCTGCACGATGTCTGAAACTACCCATTTTTCTCAGATTTTCTTGAGAGAAATGCACTATTACCCAGCATCTACAACATTTGCTGCCTTCCTGCCACCTGTTTGACGCCTGTTTTTTCACAGACTAAATGACCTCACTAACTCCACACTGCTATTATTTTGAACACGCCCCTTTCAATTAATTATTTGATTACACAGAATCAGCAGCATGCATGACTGTTGGGTCTGTTGGTTTAATATTACTCTACTACACCGACTAGTAAATTATTTGCCCTGTAGAAATGTTATTAATACCAAAAACTGTGATTGATCTGGTTAGTGATGTTGGACTGCTATTATTTTGAACACTAAATACTGATACACAATTCAACTTCAAATACGTGAACGGGGCTCTGACTAGGCCATGCAAGGACACTCACCTTCTTCTCCTTCAACCACTTTGTGGTTATTTTTGCTGTGTGCTTTGGGTTATTGTCATGTTGGAAGGTAAACCTTCTTCCCATTGACAACTTCCTGGTAGAGGGCAGCAGATGTTCCTCAAGAATTTGATGGTATGTTGCCCCATCCATTTTTCCTTCTATCCTGACAAGTGCTCCAGTTCCTGTTGCAGAGAAACACCTCCATAACAGGATATTACCACCCCCGTGCTTTACTATAGGAATGGTGTTATTTGGATGGTGAGCCTAGATTTCTGACAGACATATTGCTTGGCGTTGAGGCCAAATAATTAAATTTTAGTCTCATCTAACCAAACACCCGTTTCCTTGTGGCCTCAGAATCTCAAATGTGCGTTTTGGCAAAGCTCAGTTTTGACTGCAGGTGGTCTTTCTTGAGCAGTGGCTTTTTTCTTGCAGCCCTCCTATACAAACCACATTTGTGGAGAATTTGTGATATTGTAGTCACATGCACACAATGACCACTCTTTGTCATAAATTCCTGCAATTACTTCAGAGTTGCTATAGGTCTCTTGGTAGCCTCTCTGACCAGTTTCCTCCTGGCTCTTTCATTCAGTTTTGAGTGACGCCCTGATCCTGTGTTGTACCAAATACCTTCCACTTCCTAATAATAGACTTCTAGGCATTGATAAAGCCTTTGACATTTTTTTGTATCCATCTCCTGACTTGTGCCTTTCTTAAAAAGTGGCTTTTTTCTTGCAACTCTTGCATACAAGTCACATTTGTGGAGAAATTGTGGTATTGTTGTCACATGCACACAATGACCAGTCTTTGTCATAAATTCCTGCAACTGCTGTAGAGTTGCTGTAAGCCTCTTGGTAGCCTCTCTGACCAGTTTCCTCCTGTCTCTTTGATCCAGTTTGGAGCAATGTTCTGATCTAAGGAGGGTCTGTGTTGTACCAAATACCTTCCACTTCTTAATAAAGTACTTCTAGGCTTTGATAAAGCTTTTGAACTTTTTTTGTATCCATCTCTTGAATTGTGCCTGTCCAACAACTTAATCCCGGAGATATTTTGACAGTGCCTTGCCACTCATAGTTGGTTGTTTTCTTCAGTTGCACTATCAGGGACTGAAATGCTCCAGGAAAGCTCTTTTCATGCTGTGCTAATCAAAATGGCCACAGCTGATCGAAGCTGAAAGTCAAAAGGCTTTGTGTGACATTGAGAATGTGATTGGCAAGTCATTTTTCGGAGGGGGGTGATCCTTTTCACAACTCCGTGATTCTGCTTTTGAATTTTTTTCTGACATGTTGGTGTTATATCTTTCATTTGGATGTTATCAGTTGCACTGAGTAAATACAGCTGGATAAAACAAAAACTTTCAGTTTTCATTACAAGGGGGGATTCTTTTCTATAACCGCTGTATAGATTTCTCACATTTAGTGAATATCTTATTGGGAGATTTATTGCCAGGCCAGGATCCTAAAGGTTGGGAGTGCAAGGTTTTGGCCTTCACCAGTTGGTCCTCTCTTTTGTACCTGTTTTTTGAGTTTCCAGTCCTTCCTTTGAGAAGCTTTTGGATGGTTTCCAAAATCTTGTGTCCCTCAATGAATGAGAAAGAAAATAAGATTTCTATACCGATCTTAAAATCTATTTTTTGAATTTCATATAGGAACACAGGTCCCACCTGTGTGTTTTTTGTTTTGCCGTTGGCAATGTATGTTGTGGAAGGAAGGGTTATCCAGGAGCTGGCTTACAATTTTTCTATTTGCCAGGGCCACAATCTCGGGACATTATAACCCAACTGTTTCAAAAGTCCTGATTGCTTTAACGTACTCCAAGAAATGGGTGTTACAGTAAGTACAAAGATCCTATTTTTTAAATATTTTCTCTTTTTGCAATTCACATATATAAAATTCTTAGGTTCCATGTGTTTATGTTATACATGTTAAATAAAATGGCTAACAGAAAAATTGAACTAGAAATAATGTCTGCTAATACAGAACATCTACAAATAATTAATTAAATATTTTCCATTCATTTTTAATTTCTTACCTTTCTTTTGGATCATAGCTGCTATTAATTTATCTTCTTCTTCTTCCCTAAAAAAAATGAAAGTATGTAAATATGGAGGATCAGGCCACTATTTTTTTGTTTTTAAATTTTTCATTTTTGACAGCATTTGGCCATAACCTGTGTCACCGCATTCTCACCGAGTTCTCTGTGTTAGACACCCTGTTCTCCTGACAGCTGAGGCTCCAGTGCATCCGTGCCTTCTTAAGCTGGCCATGCATTCAGTTTATTTTGGTCAGTCAGTGGGCTGATTGAAACAAACTGAATGGATTATCTCATCCACAAATTTGAGGTGGATGAGGGAATCCTCCCTGCTCTGCTATTGTATTCTTAGAGTGGAGACTCCTCTAGGCAGTTACAGCGAGGCCCTGTTCATTTTATTGGGTTGCGCTCATGGGGTATGCCTCAAGTAGTGCACCGAGCAGTACAGGGGGTATAATTCCTGCCCTGTCATGAGTACATTCCCGGCCCCTACTTTCCCAGCTAAAGGAGGAGCAGTTGAGGGGCAGCAAAAATGTGGCTTAACCAGGGGGTTTTACTGCCTTCCTTAAGTGTAAACGAGCCCTTACACACTCCCATGCCAATTCAGCCATTCACAGTGTCCCTGACCACCACCACACCAGTGCCAGTGTCACCAAAGGTCTCAAGGGGTGCCCTAATAGAAGCAGAGCTGTCACTAAAGGTTTTTCAAGCAATTAACTACTGTAAACTCTCTTTGAACAAATTGTCTGACCAGCTTAAAACTATCAAGGAAGAGCTGTCCTTTGTTAGGCATGACCTGCAAAAGGTTCGCAAAAGGACCACTGCCCTGGAGGGGAGAGTTAGCCTAGTGGAGGATGATCTGAATCCCCTTAAACAGGAGATAAGAACTGTAAGAGAGCAAATGATTAACTACGAGATAAAAATGGAAAACAGGATGCAAAGAAAAAATGTGAGGATTGTAGGGCTCCCTGAACGAAGTTAGGTTCCGGACCCTGCCGCATTTCTGGAGAAGCGGTTTAAAGATTTATTTTGAGAGGACACTTTTTCACCTTTTTTTTGCAATGGAGAGAGCCCACAGGGTGCCCTCTAGACCTCCCCCACCAGGAGGCCCTCCAAGATCCCTCCTGGTAAAATTGTTTTAATAAAAGGACAGAGTGACTATATTACATAAAGCCAGAGAAATAGGTAATATCCTCTATAATGGTACCGGGGTATCTATATACCCTGATTTTTCACCTGACCTGCAAAAAAACAGAGGGCCAAGTTTGGGGAAATTAAATGCAAACTACAACAACTGAAAGTAACTTATACGTTACTATATCCAGCAAGATTGCAGGTAACCGCCTTAGGAGAGACTTTGTTTATGGATACTCATGAGGGAGTGGCGGGGTGGTTGGCAACACATAAGGGAAGACTATAGAAGAACTAGAACACTTTACCCTGAGGATAGGAACCGGGAGTTTCACCGGCAGCACGATTGATTTCAAGACACAGCACATCACTCATTTTAAATATTAGGGAGTTGGGGGGGTGTCGTATTTAGGATAAAGGGAACAATGTGCACATTAGGGGTATGGGTTTTTTTTTCTTTGTGTTATTTTTGCTGGCTTACATGGTTCTTTTTAGAGGGAGGGGAAGGGAGGGGGGAGGGTTTGAATATCAAGATAATAATATCAAACACGGTGAACATATGGGAGGATCACATTAGAAAGCCTCAATATAAACCTAGAGAGGAGGTGAGAGAGAATCGGCAGAGTATTAGATGATATGACTGGTATAAAAGGTTCTTGAAGGGGTGCATGAAGAACAAACACATTTTTTTCACAGGCAATATTTGGTCACAAAAAGTCACAGAAAAAGTACATTAAGAAGAATAGGTATTGGTCATCAAAGAAAAATTGCACGTCGTTTATAGAAATTTGAATATCAATGGTTAATGGGGTTTGGGATTCACAGGTCTTCGGGTCCTGGGCGCCAGTATGTTTACTAAAGAAAGCCAGCTGTGATTCCTTGCAGCTTCACAGCTGGCTTTCCACTGCACCTGCGCGAGTCGCGCTGCCCTTTGTATATGGACCCACAGCCTCCCTGGACGTGCGATGTGTCCTACAGTTCTGACCTCAATGCATCAGTGCTCCCAGCAAAAAGTAGATGTAGTAGTGGGAGCTGGGGCATTCTAAACGGGCGCTTCCATTCAAACACCCTGCTTTGCATTATTCCATTCAACTCTGCTAAATATTTCCCCCTCTCCCAACCCCTCCTTTTCGCTGCAGTGTATAAGGGATAATTTATGCATCTGCGATGATGTCATGGTGAATAAAACTACTAACACCACAAGAACCTCAAAATGAAGCAACATTCACACACCTCATGAAAGCAGAACTAAAAACTCTCCTATCCTATACAGCCAAGAAAGCTGCCACTTTATATTTCAATAAATACTCTTATTATGTAGTTGAAATCAATGGTTGAGGAAGGTATCTAATTAGTCAATAGCCACGGGAGATTTCAGTATTTCATTGATACTTTAAAGGGGAATGCTTGGGTAACCAAAACCTGTATAGAGTAAGGAGGCTGCCTTTGCTGACCTCCCCTTACGGATATACTAGATCACTGACTGCCTTGCTAATTCAATGGCTTCTGTACTTTCTTAGTACAAAAATCTCACTTCACTTTGAACATGATGATCTTTATACTTGTTCCCTATTAGTGTTTTCATGTGCTGAAGCCTGAGACAGCCAAAGTAAGTAGTATTTTCAGGCACGCAATGACAGCTTCCATATTTCTCCAACTATAGTTTTCCTTTAACCATTTCATACACAGTGGGGTGTACCTTTGCTTGTCTTCATCCAGGCACTTTACAATAGCATTTCTCTGCTCAATGAGTGTCACCAGCTCTTGCATTAATACCCGCTCTCTCTCCTTATCCTCATCCAACCAGTCTTTCTCTGTAGAGAATTAGATATGTATTAGTGAAATAGAAAAACTCACACTGATACCTTTATTAAGGTCTTCCAGATTTACACTCTTATGTCTAAAAAAATAATACTTTGATGTAAGGCCTACTTACCTATAGAATCCCATTGCAAAGATCTGCAGCTTCTCCAGTGATCAGCTCACTTCAACTGTTGTTTAAGGCTACATTTACATACATACATTTACATAGATGACTAGCACTGGTTAGCACCGGTGCAAATGACAGGGCAGGAATCTACTGATTCTTACAGCCATTTCTGCCACCTGTGAGCAGCTAGCTGTGGCGGCTGAGCCCTGTACAATTCAATCACCAGTTAGCAGCTGGCGCAGCTATCCGTGACTGTCCCCCCAGCCAGCAATTACCTGCAGTGACAGTTCAGTATACAGATCATCCAAAAAAGGTATATAGTGGCAGTATTTTAATGTAAAAAGAAGAATTATAAGCTGTGGGCACTGTGTGGGGGGCGGATGAACTATTTTTATATTACTGGGTTTAGTAACACTAATGCCCTGTACACACGGTCGGACTTTCTGAAGGAAAATGTGTGATAGGACCTTGTTGTCGGAAATTCCGACCGTGTGTAGGCTCCATCACACATTTTCCATCGGAATTTCCGACACACAAAGTTTGAGAGCAGGCTATAAAATTTTCCGACAACAAAATCCGTTGTCGGAAATTCCGATGCACAAAGTGTCACGCATGCTCAGAATAAATTAAGAGACGAAAGCTTTTGGCTACTGCCCCGTTTATAGTCCAGACGTACGTGTTTTATGTCACCACATTCAGAACGATCAGATTTTCCGACAACTTTGTGTGACCGTGTATATGCAAGACAGGTTTGAGCCAACATCCGTTGGAAAAAATCCATGGATTTTGTTGTCGGAATGTCCGATCGATGTCCGATCGTGTGTACGGGGCATAAATTGTACAATCCACAAATTAAAAAATGGTGCTTTACACATATACACATTATGTCATACATACCTGGTTTATTGAGAAGACAGCGAAGCTCATACTCTACATCCGCCTGACGCTGCTCAAGGTCTTGCTGTTTGGTCCTACAAGAATTAGAAAATATAAAAAAAAAGGATCTAACAGCCCCAACAGTATTATACACAACATGTAACCAGATCAACTCACGTGTATACAAGCTCAGACTCCCTTCTCACCAGGGCATGCTTCTCCTGAATCAGCTTGAACCAGTCTACCAACAAACTGTCCTCATCTGCTTCTGTGTGAATAAGAGAAAATTAGATATTGGTATCTTTTTTAATAGGAGTTTTCAGCACTCATCTCTCTTCTTACCATCCTCCATCCTTCGTAGCTTTTGTTCAAGTTCCACCCCACGTCTTTCTAGCTCATCCAGACGCAGCTCAATCTCTTCCATTTCCATTTGAATTTCATGTTCTGGGATGTAGTCATCAGCCTGAACCTGGTTATGGAAATAGGAAAGTTAATAGGAGTAAAATAAGAAAAAAAAAGTCACTGAACATACATCTGGATCTGTGCTGAAAATTCAAGTGTAATCATCAGTTCCTTTCTTTCCAAGCCACTGTAAAAATATAGTGGCTGGATGGTAAGGGCATAGAAGGGGATTGGGGGAGTGGGTGGGTTGGTGGATTTTCAAAACAAGGGAATACATGTTCTTGCCACATTCATTAAACAAATAAGCAAGGAGCCCCTTGTCAATAGGAGAAGAAAGGCTGCAGGGCCATCACCAACATTTATATCAGTTAGCAAGGAATAGAGATGTGAAGGCCTGGAAAAAAAAAAACAGATAAAAAATAAATTTGGAAACATACATTTTTTTCCTAAAGTTCTTTGTTGGTTTTTTTTTTGTGAAAAATGTAATAAAAAAAAAAAAAAAAAAAGGAGTGGGAAATATGTTCTTTTACAATGATAAATAATATATCTATGACATGGTATTCATACTACATAACATGAAGTGTGAATGTGGATATTACTGCGCTAACTCTGAATTAGGTGAAAAAGCTGCTACATTAGCATATGACAAAAATGCTAGAAAGTGAATAAATATAAATGTAGCGCTAAAAAATGTGGTAAAGTCCAATGCCTATAATGGTCCTAAAAAGGACCAATAAAAAGTCCGCCGCCCAACAGTGGCTAAAGAAGAATGTAATGCACTGGAACTCTCCGACAGTGAGGGAGCGTCAAAAGTGGTGCATCTTTATCCAATATACAGGTGAAGTAAATGTACTCTTACCAGAACAGGTGGACTCGAATGTCAGCGACAACGAGTCATAAAACACAAGGATGCCGGACATCGGCAGGTCAACGAGACTCCAGGGGACCAAGGACCTCCAAACACGACGCCAAGGAATGTTATAAACAGCCGCCGTACCGGACCTCAGATGTTGGAAACACCAGGACTGGAACTTGGGTACAGGAGGTAAAGCTGGACCCCACAGGAACTCTCGTCCAAAAGTTTATGCAAAGAAAAAATACCTCCATATGGTGTAGGTCAAAAAAGGGTGTTTTTTTATTTCTAAAATCCAGCATACATATATAAGAATAAAAACTGTGGTCACAGAGTAAAAAATGGTGGGCAATGTGAGAAGCAGAAAGCATATGCCCCAGTTGCAGTCCTTTGGGATGAAGGCTTGGCTTTCTGCTCCTCACATTGCCCCCCATTTTTTACTTGGTGATCACAGTTTTTATTGGAATTGTGTTTGGAGGTCCTTGGTCCCTGGAGTCTCATTGAACCTGCCGATGTCCGGCATCCTTGCCTTTATGACTCGTTGTCGCTGACATTCGAGTCCATCTGTTCTGGTAAGAGTAGATTTACCTTGCCTGTATATTGGTTGAAGATGCACCACTTTTGATGCCCTCACTGTTGGAGAGTTCCAGTGCATTACATCCTTCATTAGCTACTGTTGAGTGGCAGACTTTTTATTGGTCCTTTTTAGGACTGTTATAGGCATTGGACTTTTCCACATTCCCATTATTATTGCATGATCACATCATTTTGGATTAGTCACAAGCATATGTGTTTATTTTTTAGCACTACATTTATATTTATTTACATAACATGAAGACTTTAACCGCTTCAGCTCCAGAAGGTTTTACCTCCTTCACAACCAGGCCATTTTCTGCTTTGTGGCACAGCGCTATTTTACCTGATAATTGCGCGGTCATGCAACACTGTACCCAAATGAAATTAATATATTTTTTTCACACAAATAGAGCTTTCTTTTGCTGGTATTTGATCATCACTGTTTTTTTTTTATTATATAAATGAAATGAAAAAAAGATTGACAATTTTGAAAAAAAAAATCCCAATAAATGTATATGGATAGGTTTACAGTTATAGCCTCTAGAAACTATGGGATAAATATTGGAATATCCATTTATCTATTTTATACTAGTAATGGCGGTGATCAGCAACGTATAGCAGGATGATGGGCAATCTGACATTGACTGACACTTTGTGGGAAATAACTGCCACTGACATCATTAGAGTGATCAGTGCTAATAATATGCATTGTCACTGTACTAATGACACTGGGCAGGAAGTAGTTAACATATAGGGCGATCAGAGGGGTTAAATCTGTGCCTAACAAGTGTTTTTGTGTGTACTGTGTGCTACTTTTCCTGTGGATCTAGTTGTTTTCATTCCCTACTTAGCAGGGGGTGAAAAAAACAACTAGATTCCCTGTCCTGTTTACACTCACAGAGCTGTGTTCCGTGAAGCTCGGAAGCGATCGCCGGTTGCCAACAGTCAATCACTGTCTGGGACCTGGTGATCGGCATGTGCGGTGACAAATCACAGCGCAGCCAGGCTAGCGGGCACTCGTGCTCCCCTTTCCCAGAAATGCAGAATCACATATAAATGGTTAATGCAAGATTTCTGAGACTTTGTGTAAAGTTCCAAATTACTGCAAGTTCTCTCACCTGAAGACAAGCAAATTCTGGAATACAATTCTGGGATCTCTCAGGCCTTAATTGAAAGGTAAGAGGGTACATTTGTCTGACAAATTAGTTTATCGCTATAACCTTTAAATGATTCCTATCATCCACCATCACAGCATAATGTTTACCTATAGTCTGGTCAGTAAATTGCTTTTTCTTTTTCTCCTCTCAGTAAAATGGTGAGACCAACATTTAGAGAGTGAAACATTTTCACAGTGCAATTTGCAGATATTGTGAGAATTTATAAAAAATGATCCCAAACTTTGAAAATCCCATGGAGCACCATTAAATCTATTTTAACCAAATGGAAAGAATATGGCACCACTACAAATCTGGCAACCGAGGGCTGTCCACCAAAACTCACATACCAAACAAGAAGGGAATTAAATCATAGATTCAACAAAAAAAACAAAGAGAACACTAAAGGAGCTGTAAAGATCCACAGTGGAGATGGGAGTCCATAGGTCCACTTTCATACTCAACAGTGGGGGCAGAGCGTGCACAGCTTACTGTAAAGGGGTGGAAAGGTAGATAAATAACTTTAATGCAGAAGAGATAAAGCATGTCTCTTCTGCATTAAAGGTCCTGACAGATCACACATTTTTATTTTTTTCAGCTGAAGTTCCACTTTAACCTGTAAGCTCCTTGAGGGCAGGGGCTAATATGAATGTACAATATGTAAAGTCCTTGGTGGTGAATTTCTATTATACCACATAGCATAAGGAAGATCATAAAATGAGAGCTTTAAATCCACAGGCAGTGTATTTGTCTAGACTACAAAACTAATAAAATGAAGTAATGACACAACACCCACATAAACTGGATTACTCATATAGTTCTATACACTGGAAAGTTACCAAATATGTAACAATTATATACAAAGAAAACACAGTAACATAAAGTACAACAACAGTATATTGTTAGTGCAACGTACCCACATAAGGGACCGTTCGGTCACTATACAACAAACTGCAAAAATCATGGAACAAGCTGAAAGGTTCCCAGTAACACGATACACACAATTTTGCAATAGAACACAAAAAGCAGAACAAGTTACAGTTTAAAGTGTAAGTTCACCTTTACAGAAAATCTGTAAGGTGAACTTACACTGGACAGAAGGAGCGCAGTGCCATCTAAGTGCAGCATTAAGACATTTTATTCCATAAAAGACAATGGTAACTCACAAGATGTATGAGATGTCAGCGCATTTGGGATTAATAATGTGGTTCATCCACTTGTGGGAAAGATGATCTTCTCACTGGTGAAGAGCAAGCTGATGGGTCCAGGGACGCCGGTGGTTCCTAGCAGGACGGCTCACAGACATCGATGTACGTCACTTCCGATTGGAGAGAGAGCGGGGAGGAGTGCACGTTCGGAGCATGCATGCTCCTTAATCAGGCTATCCACACTGGACCCCCTCCCCATCCCCCCCGGTCCTGCTGTACCTGGAGCCGGCGATCACCCGATAGGAGATATCAGGTCGCCGCTTCACCGGTCCCAAAATTTTAAATCCTTGCGACTTGCTCTCTTCTCCCCCGGACCGGTGAAGCGGCGACCCAATCTCTCCTATCGGGTAATCGCTGGCTTCAAGTACAACGGGACTGGGGAGGGGGTGCAGTGTGAGTTCACCTTACAGATTTTATGTAAAGGTGAACTTACCCTTTAAAGTTAGAGCCCTGGTGACCAGAAAGTGAGCAAGTTAATGTTTTGGGGGTGGAATTACTCCATTTCCTTAACAAATCTGCAGATCTGTCAAGCAAATAAGGACTCTGACCATACTCCATAAGCCCAGACATTCTGCCATATGTTCCTCCTTACCAAGAGTTAATTTTAGTTCAATATCACATTTTTTTTCTCTCACCTTCCGCTTGATAAGAGGAAATCCATGCCCTGGTGCAGGTCGATGTGCAGTTTTTGGTCCTTTCTTGCTTTTTTTATTTGTAGGGGAAGTGATAGGAGAGGGCTTTCTATTGAAGGGGTTTTCTTTACATGTAGGCTGAAAAAAAGAGTAAACCACAAATGTCAGGTAGAACTGAAAACTTGTTTTTAACAAATATTGGCTTTTTCTGGTGTTTGTTAATGCTCCAACAGATGCGTTTACCTTTATAGAGCATACTACACCCACAGACTTCTTCTCACACTGTTAAAGGCTTTCCAATAACAGGAAAGTCAATAGACATCTGGTACTGTTCACAGTTCTAACCATTATGCTTTTTAAGTACCGCATTTATCGGCGTATAACACGCACTTTTTTCCCCTTAAAATCAGGGGAAAGTCGTGGGTGCGTGTTATACGCCGATCCCCGCTATCGCTATGTGAATTTCGGCGATCGCCGCCGACATTCAATAGCGAGTAGTTTGAAATATGGCGGGTAGAATAAATCAGCGCATATATGCATAAAACTGAAAAGCAGCTGTACACCAGGGTCAACACACTCAAATCCCTTAGGAAAAATATACAAAATAAGGTGCAGCGCTCAAATAAAAAAGAAAATAAAAATAAAAATAAAATGAAATAATGATCCTTCACAAATACGTATAGAACAGTCCTGTAATAATACTCGAATGTCCAAAGATAAAGTGAGTCTCCTTCACACGTGACAGCATGCCAAAAAATAGTGACTAATGAATGGTGCCCAACACCGGTGAACGAAATGGCCTCTCACCTATTAAACAGGTTAAAAAAGCGTTCCCAGAAGGGGTCAATCAGCACGAGCTCCTAATTCAGATGCTAATCCATCAGGAATCACACTGAGGTTGTCATTCTCGAGGGCTCTCAGGTTAGGCTGTAGGCGGGGATGGCTCTCACATAGCATATCTCGGATTCTGGCTGAGTCTCCTGTCTGACTTTGGATGTGCTGTCCTGTCTCTCTTGCTATGCTGTGTACTTCTGTGGGCTTGACAGTCTGACTGGTTTTTGTCTGACTCTGACTGTGTCTGCTGTCTGTCTTTGGAAATGCTGCCTGAAGCTCACCTGAAGTCTCTGCAGGTGAGCTTCAGGCAGCATTTCCAAAGACAGACAGCAGACACAGTCAGAGTCAGACAAAAACCAGTCAGACTTTCAAGCCCACAGAAGTACACAGCATAGCAAGAGAGACAGGACAGCACATCCAAAGTCAGACAGGAGACTCAGCCAGAATCCGAGATATGCTATGTGAGAGCCATCCCCGCCTACAGCCTAACCTGAGAGCCCTCGAGAATGACAACCTCAGTGTGATTCCTGATGGATTAGCATCTGAATTAGGAGCTCGTGCTGATTGACCCCTTCTGGGAACGCTTTTTTAACCTGTTTAATAGGTGAGAGGCCATTTCGTTCACCGGTGTTGGGCACCATTCATTAGTCACTATTTTTTGGCATGCTGTCACGTGTGAAGGAGACTCACTTTATCTTTGGACATTCGAGTATTATTACAGGACTGTTCTATACGTATTTGTGAAGGATCATTATTTCATTTTATTTTTATTTTCTTTTTTATTTGAGCGCTGCACCTTATTTTGTATAGTTTGAAATATGGCGCCGCAAAGTTCGGAAGGACTCGGCGGTGCTGTACGAGCGCCGCCGAAATCACAGAGCCGAGATACACATAGTCGAGTGTATTCGGCTCTTTCCGGCGCCGCTCAGTCACGCCCTCAGTCACGCCCAGTCCCGCCATTGGACCTGTGTTATGTCCATCATAGGGCGGGACTGTGAGCGGCGCCGGAAAGAGCCGAGAACCCTCGGCTATGTGTATCTCGGCGGCGTTCGTTCACTTCCGCCGGCCCAGAGTCCCTCCGAACTCCGCGGCGCCATATTTAAAAGTACTACCATGTGTATGGCGGCGGCGGCGGGGACAAGGCTGCTCTGTGGACAAGGCTGCTCTGTGGACAAGGCTGCACTGGGGACAAGGCTGCACTGGGGACAAGGCTGCACTGGGGACAAGGCTGCACTGGGGACAAGGCTGCACTGGGGACAAGGCTGCACTGACACTGAAAAGGCTGCAATGACACTAACAAGGCTGCAGATGAACACTGATGAGGCTGCATTAATGGGCATTTTAATGTAAGTTTCTTTTCCTTAAACTTCCCTCCTAAAAGTTTTTTTCCTTAAAATTCTCTCCTAAACTTGGGGTGCGTGTTATACGCCGGCGCGTGTTATACGCCGATAAATACGGTATTACTACTTTTCCCAGATTTAAAAGTTTTATACATAAATCAGAAACCTTTTCAAAGTAGGTAAAAAAAAGGGAGGTCGAATACATTACACATACAATCACCGGCCACT
Source organism: Lithobates clamitans (assembly GCA_037952925.1). NCBI lineage: Eukaryota > Metazoa > Chordata > Amphibia > Anura > Ranidae > Lithobates > Lithobates clamitans. The sequence goes on along the minus strand of JBBGZY010000243.1, from coordinate 1,218,279 downwards.
TTATTAGGTACACCTGTTTAACTGCTTGGTAACACAAATTGCTAAACAGCCAATCACATGGCAGCATTTCAACGCATTTAGTCATCTAGCTGTGGTGAAGACAACTTACTAAAGTTCAAACCGAGCATCAGAATGGGGAAGAATGAGGATTTAATTGGCTTTGAACGTGGTATGGTTGCTGGTGCCAGACGGGCTGGTCTGAATCTTTCAAAAACTGCTGCTCCACAGGGATTTTCACGCACAACCATCTCTAGGGTTTACAAAGAATAGTCCGAAAAAGAGAAAATATCCAGTGAATGATGGTTGGGTGGACAAAAATGCCTTGTTGATGTCAGAGGTGAATGGGCAGACTGGTCCAAGATAATAGAAAGACAACAGTAACTTAAATAACCACTCGTTACAACCAAGTGATGAAGAATACCATCTCTGAACGCACAACACATCGCACCTTGAAGCAGATGAGCTATAGCAGCAGAAGACCACACCGGGTGCCACTCCTGTCTGCTAAAAACAGGAAACTGAGGCTACAATTTGCACAGGCTCACCAAAATTGCACAATAGAAGGTTAGAAAAACATTGCCTGGTCTGATGAGTCTCAATTTTAGCTGCGACAGTCAGATGGTAGGGTCAGAATTTGGCGTAAACAACATGAAAGCATGGATTCATTCTGCCTTGTATCATCGGTTCAGGCTGGTGGTGTAATGGTGTGGGGGATATTTTCTTGGCACGCTTTGGGCCCCTTAGTACCAATTGAGCATCGTTTAAACGCCACGGCCTACCTGAGTATTGTTGCTGGCCATGTCCATCCCTTTATGACTACAGTGTACCCATCTTCTGATGGCTACTTCCAGCAGGATAATGCACCATGTCACAAAGCTCAAATCATCTCAGTTTTTTTAACATGACAATGAGTTTACTGTACTCCAATGGCGTCCACAGTCACCAGAACTCAATCCAATAGAGCACCTGTGGGATGTGGTAGAACAGGAGATTCGCATCATGGATGTGCAGCCAACAAATCTGCAGCAACTGCGTGATGCTATCATGTCAATATGGACCAAAATCTCTGAGGAATGTTTCCAACAGCCTTGTTGAACCTATGCCACAAAGAATTAAGGCAAAAGGGGATCCAACCCAGTACCAGCAAGGTGTACCTAATAAAGAGGCCAGTGAGTGTATGTAAACCGCTGCAATATAGTACAAAATACGAATTTCATTTCTCCAGTTTAAAAACAAAAGGAAAAATCCAACACTGTTTAAATATTATGGTTGATTTTTTTTTTTTACCACATGTCTAAAAAGACAAAGTTACTCTGAACAGTATGTGCTGACCTAAAACTAAAGTTATTTTGTCTTTTTGTTTTTTTTTTTTAAACAAGATTTTAAGTGGAAAAAATAGGACCTTTGACTTACCTCCAAACTATATTTTGGAGTACATTGAGTACTTGGAGAACATTTTTTAAAGTGTTACTAAACCCAGGATCTTGCATTCACGATATCTGGTCTCCCACAGTACAAAGAACATGTAAATGTAATAGTTTTAGTAAATATAAACTGCTAAATACCCTTTTTCATCAGCAGTTAGAGCAGTCTTGTGACTTCTCTAAGTGCCTGGTTAAAGCTTGTAGGAGGAGTTTTCATTCTACTCTGGCTATCCTATGAGGCTGCAGGACTACTGACCCTCTGTCTGGACAGTGCTGATTGGCCCTGTGCTGATCACATCCCATGAAACGAAAAAACTCTCTAGCAATACACACCAAACTGAGCATGTGCAGCTTGTCCCCAATGCTCTGATCTATCAGGACATGGTTAGAGGACTGTGAAAAAAGGGGAAGAACAGAGAAGACAGGATCAAACAGCCTTTTTACACAATGCAGATTAACCCCTTAGGTTCCACAGCAAGTATAACAAGAATGCTTTGCTGCATAAACAGACTGATTTTACTGTTGTGGGTTTAGGAACACTTTAATAGACCATGGGTTATATGCAGGTTACCTTCAGATTATTGGATACTGGCAAAAAAATTTGCTAGGTCCACCCCTAAAGTGCACCCATACAACCCCCGCCCACTCAATGAGACTAAAGTTATTTTTAGCAAGCAATAAAGAGTGATCAAGACACAGAGGAGAGGGGTCTGTATCCTGTATTGTACTCCAAGAAATGTACAGGTAGGTCAAAATTTCTATTATTTTGATCATACAGGACAGGACATGGCACTTGTAGTCATACATCACGGGATGTATGCAAGCAACAAAACAAGAGTTAAAGAACCTGAACAAAAATAAAAACTTAGATTACAGCTTGAAGCACCTTGCGGCCAAAACTCTCATCAGCCGGGGCCTGAACATTTACCTTTTACAACTTGGAAAACTTGTGAACACGGGACAAGGCGGTGGCCTTGCATATCTGGGAAGCAGATGCTTGATGCTGAAAGGCAAAAGAGATACCAACAGCTGTGCTGGAATGGGCAGGTCCTGATACTGAAGGAAGCACTGTGTTCCTAGGGACATAGGCCTTAGAGATAAGTTTCCTGATCCACCTGGCAATGAGGGCCCACAGGCAGGACAAAAAAGGACCCCGACAACCCTAACCTACCACATCCAGGCATAGATGTGAGGGGAAGTTGGGAAAAAGGGGCATCTTTTATGTCTACTGATGCCAGAAATTTCCCTTGTCTAAGAAATGCAATGACAGATTTCATTGATTCCATCAAGAATTTTTATGCACAAAAGGAAAAAAAAATTGTTTAGAGATTTTAAGTATGGGGCAGATGCCCCCATAAGGTTTTGGGACTGTGGATAGGTGTGAACAGAAACCCTAAAAATGCTCTTCTGAAGGAGTTGATACAATCACCCCAGAATAACGCAAACAACAAACATCTCTCCGCTCCATAGGTTGGTGGCGTCCCTTAATTGTGAGTTTGAACTACTGTTGGGTGCCCATCGTAGAAAGCCTTGCTGTGTGTGAGCTGCCTTGTCAGAGCTATTGAGCTTGCTTGAAGTTTTCCTTCATCTAACTACACTTGCCAGTCTAAAAGTTCCCAGCACCTCTTTGAGAGAATGTTGTTCTATAGTCGCAGAGAAATCTCCAGTACAGGTATTACCCTGAGCGGCCGTTTGGGTTTTGTGTAGGTCATCTGCCAAACGCTGCTATTTGACCCTTTTATCCCAGTGGGAAGTCTGTGGTCCACCACTGCTAAGCAAGGGGATCTCAAGTTGTGTACTCATGGTTATGAAATGCAGAATAGATGGCGTTTTCTGTTTCCAGAAAAAGGAGTTGCTATAGCCCATAAATGTGGTCTTGTGGCTGTGTCTCTGTAGAAGATGGCAGCAGGAATGCAGCAGCATACCATGCATTTTTGGTGGGAAAGGCGAGTGGGAATTCATCGTCTGGGTGGAGCCTAACACAGAATTCAGTGCCCAAAGCAATTACTACAGGCCGGCCTCAGACAACAGGGCCCATGTACAGTCCCCCAGGATACACACCGAGGATTACCTGCACAAGGCACTAAGCAGTCAGATCTTGGCAGAAGTTTCAAATAAATAAAAAAATGAAAGGTTTAGAAAAGAAAAATACTTCTCTAGAGAAGAACAGGTCCATCGCCTAAGGACACTAGCAAAAATTGGAGTCTCAAGGAGGAGGTTTTTACAGAATTTTTGTCCATGCGAAAGGACTGCTGCGATAAGGGACTACTGTATAGGAAATCATGTAGTTTTTAAGCATTCTAAGCCAACTGGAAGACAAACATTAAAGGTTTGGACTGAACAAGAACCAATCTGCATTTTAACCAAGAAGGAGCCACAACCTGAATAGGCAGTGAGAATTTAGCTGTCCCACATGCATACCTAATGTGTATGCATACAAAATAACACTAAATAGAGAGATTTTCCCCCCTCTTCATGTCCTAAAATGTATTATTTGATTGTGTAATTACCAATACAAATATTTCCATGTTTAACGTTGTTTATAACTGCAATAGTTTTAGGGCCAGTTCACACCACATGCAGTCCACTGCCCTTTTGTTCTGCATCAAAAACGCATGGAATGCATGCGGAAGCGCATAAAAAAAAAGCACAAAAAAAGTGTTAAAAGCGCGCATGCAGAAACGCATCTGGAACGGGTCTGGAATGCGTTTTTGTGGTGTGAACCGGCCCTTAGGGAAAACAGATTTGTGAGAGCGAAGAAATCAAAAGGGGACAAATGAATCTTCTCTTAACATGTCCTAGCTGTATGCCATGTTAAAGGGGTTGTAAACCCTAGTTTTTTTGTTATACATACCTCCACTGTGCAGTTCACTTTGCACATATGGGCCCCGAACCTCCTCTTCTGGGGTCCCACGGCAGCGTTGGTGGCTCCTCCCCGCATCGAGTGTCAATGTTGGAGAAGCGCTCTCCTTGGTGGACACTCGTGCGGGCGTGCTCCCGAGTCCCGTATCTGTGTCCATTCACACAGAATGCAGGACTCAGCCCCGCCCCCAGTCAATGGATTTGACTGACAGCAGCGGGAGCCAATGGCTGCACTTCTATAAATCTATCCAATCGGGACACGAGACACCAACTACAAATGGTATGCTCGTTCCTGGACAGAGGATGACAGCGTCCAGGTAAGTAAAACAGGGGGGCTGGGAGGCTGCAGCACTACAAAAGGTTTTTCACCTTAATGCATAGAATGCATTGAGGTAAAAAACCAATGAGGGTTTACGATCCCTTTAAGTGATGAAACAGGACACAGGAGTATAATTACATTTCTAAAAAGGAAAATATAAAGTCAAACAACAAATAAACCAAGTATTTGTTAAAGCAGTATTAAACCCCAGAGCAAACACATATTATACTACAGCTTCCCAATTCTTAGATGTGATGGCTGCATTAGTTACCTTTTTTAGGCTTTTTTCTATTTTCATCATGTGATCCAGATAGCAACTCTTGTATTTCACAAGCTCGACTGCATCCAACATATCTGGTTGGTAAGCTGGTTTAATACCACTTTAATGTACATTGTAATGCTGGCCATATGCTAAAAGAAAAATCGTCCGAAATTTGGACAGTTCGTTCTTTTTTCGGCCAGTTAATGGGCACAAATTGGTAATTGGCTGGGATGTTTTTGGGCCAAAAAAACAAAAGGACAAGTTTGGAAATTTTCTGCCGAACGATAAATTGAAAGGTTAATGTGTTTCCCGTCCAAACTGTTTGCACTAGGTATATGTAAAAAAACAAACAAAAAAATGATTCATTTATGTACATTGAACGATTTATCGGTTTGAACCATTTTTCGTATAGTGTATGGCCAGCATTAGAGTGTCAGATTTAATTAGCCTTCCGACTTTTTTTTTAAAAGCACTAGTTTGGTAAAGTGAATTTTAGGACCAAACTCAGTGTAAATGTTTATACAGGTAGCTAAGAAAACATTTGTTCTTTACTTGCAGTAATATTTTTTTTTTAACCAGTATGTATTACCACTGTCCCCCAAACTATTACACTTACCTTTACTGGTTGCTTAGCTTCTGGTGAAGGGGTTGTCAGAGCAGGATCAGGATCAGGATGACATAAAGCTTGTTGGCTGGGATTTATTTGTAAACTGTCAGAAGAGGAATCTTTCTTCTCTGGGGAAAGGCTTCCATGTACTTCGCTTGTATTGGCTAAGTCACTGGATGAGGAGAGGCTGGTATTGGCAGACAGATTACTAGTATCGTGACTACTGGCTGTGGAGTGGTTGACAATGCTTGTGTTCCCTACATCTGAAGGTCCAGATGTGGTGGGGGAGTGAATGGTTGGTTCTGAGGAGCTTTTAGGAACATTTTCCGATTCATGACCCTTCGTGGAGGGTTCTGTGGGAAGACTCTCTGTGCTTAGAGCTGGTGATGGGCTGCCAGATGGAGGCTCTGAATGAGACAGACGGGAAGCCAGACCACTTGAGTGACGGGCTAAAGACAGAATAAAAAAAAAAAAAGTAAAACAAAGAGGATGTACACACAATGTACAGTTACAGTAGCACTTAAACTGATATTTAACCGATAACTGTGGATAATAAAAATCAAGAAATGGACTTGTAATACAAAAACACACACAATAAAGCCAGCCATATATGAATCAAAATTTGGGCGGTTCAGCAGAGACCAGCCAAATTTTTATCCACATATGGACATTGTGGTGGTACAGAAGTCCGTCTACAAATGCTTTGAGTCACCATCTGAGTACCCACCAAACAGGAGCCTTGCTTTATATGAGCGGCCTTACCAGAACCAGATGACGCTTCTTTTCATTCTTTTGAAACAAATAAGTGTTAAAATCTCAGTGCTCTTGCATATGTCTTTTTCAGATTTTTGTGCAACAGAGGCAGGATACATAAGAGGTTAAGAGCTCACTGGGTTTCTGCCAGGATCAACAAGTATTTTTCTGTACTTACATAATTTTTATTAGGACAAAAAAAAAAAATAGTAAACTGTGCACGTATTTCAGAAGTACACTACATTTATTAGTCTGGGCTCACACTGGTGCGATGCAGGAACCACAGCGATTCCTGCGCGGGTTCCCGCACCACATCAAAATCACAGGCAGTTCAGACTGCGCTCTGCGAACCACTGCGGGTGTCAATATAAAGTTAATGACTCCCCCAAATTGGTTCGCAGAACGCAGTGTGAACTGTGGAATCGGAACGCATGGATCTGAACTCACATGCGATCCGATTCCAGTGCAGACAAAAAAAAAAAAAAAAGAGTCCTGCACCATTTTGGTGCAAATACGATGCAATTTTAGCCATAAAAACTGTATGGCTGGATTTGCACTGCACAGACATCGCATGTGATTTGCACAGGAATGCGCTGCGAGTCACATGCAAATGTCTGCAATTGCATAAGTGTGAACCCAGCCTTAAAAAGTTTTTTTATTTGGGACACTGTTTTACTAACACACACACACACACACACACAGAGTTGTTTACATTTTTTTTTTCTTTCCTTTTTTTCCCTATACTTATTAATTTTCAATAGTGAAACGGATTCGGACAGGTACACAATGATGGATGGATGATGGATGGCATTACAGATGAATGCTGCACCCAGAAGTAGGCAGTGTTTAATTTTTAGCAATGAAGCCTTCAATCTGCATGTGATCACAAATGACATTGTAACCACATGATCAAAAAATCACTCTATTGATCATCAGGGCAACCCAGCTGTCACAGCCAGGATTGAGAATCGCAACCCCACAAAGTGTCAACTGCTTGTTCTCAATGCTAATGTTTTCTTTGCATTTGACATCATACGGGGGAAAATGAATATACAGATTGTGAGCAGGAAGGGTTTAAATAACACTCCAGTGCAATTGCTGATAGTACTTTGCTTTAAGTGGCAAAATCCCCATGCTGAAAACTGCTGTGCTGAGCTCCCCATCCTGAAACCCCACTCTTGTAACATGCAAGAATTATATGAACTGAAAAGCACTAGTTCTTGGGCCTTATTCACATATCTCTTAGCAGGAACACGAGTTCCTGCTAGAGACTTAAAAAGCACGATTCAAATCACCTATATGTGAACGGGGCCTTAAGAAAACTGCAAAAATTGTTACATAGTTAATCTGGTTAAAAAAGACACAAGTCCATCTAGTTCAACTAGAAAAAGGGGGAAAATTAAAAGGAAAAGTAACCTAGACATTTAAAGTATACGGTGCCTTGAAAATTTTTTTCCACATTTTGTCATGTTACAACCAAAATTGTAAATGTTTTTTCTATTGGGATGTTATGTGACAGACCAACAAAAAGTGTCCGATAAAGTCTTTTGCACACTTTAAAAGGTTTTCTTCTAAGATTGCCCTGTATTTGGCTCCATCCATTTTCCCATCAACTCTGACCAGCTTCCCTGTCCCTGGTGAAGAAAAGCAACCCCACAACATGATGCTGCCACCACCATGTTTCACGGTGGGGATGGTGTGTTCAGGGTGATGTGCAGTGTTAGTTTTCTGTCACACATAGCGTTTTGCTTTTACACCAAAAAGTTAAATGTTGGTCTCATCTGACAAGAGCATCTTCTTCCACATGTTTGCTGTGTCCCACACATGGCTTCATGCAAACTGCAAATGTGAATTCTTATGGCTTTCCTTCAACAAGGACTTTTTTCTTGCCACTCTTCCATAAGGGCCAGATTTGTGGAGTGCATGTCTAATACTTGCCCTGTGGACAGATTCTCCCACCTGAGCTGTGGATCTCTGCAGCTCCTCTAGAGTTACCATGGGCCTCTTGGCTGCTTCTCTGATTAATGCTCTCCTTGCCCGGCCTGTCAGTTTAGGTGGACGGTCATGTCTTGGTCGGTTTGCCATACTCTTTCCATTTTCCAAAGATGGATTGAACAGTACTCTGTGAGATGTTCAAAGCTTGGGATATTTTTTATAACCTAGCCCTGCTTTAAACTTCTCCACAACTTTATCCCTGACCTGTCTGGTGTGTTCCTTGGTCTTCAGGATGCTGTTTGTTCACCAAGGTTCTTTAACAAACCCCTGAGGGCTTCACAGAACAGCTGTATTTATACTAAGAATAAATTACAGGTGGACTCTATTTACTAATTAGGTGACTTCTGAAGGCAATTGGTTTCACTAGATTTTAGTTAGGGGTATCAACGTAAAGGGGGCTGAATACAAATGCATGCCACACTTTTCAGATATTTATTTGTAAAAAATTTTGAAAACCATTTATCATTTTCCTTCCACTTCACAATTATGTGCCACTTTGTCACATAAAATCCCAATAAAATACATTTACATTTTTGGTTGTAACATGACAAAATGTGGAAAATTTCAAGGGGTATGAAATACTTTTTCAAGGCACTGTAGGAAAACACCAACAATGGACTTCTCTTATTTGCTCCATTCTGGTCTTTTAATTATACAATTGAAAGCATTTTAATAGATCGGTTGGATAAGTGGGAAAAGAGCTGTCGATCTTGTCAGAAAATCTGATCTGTCCCATGTCCTGTGCAAAATTCCTGTGTTATCTTTAAGAGCCCCCCTAATTTGTAGTTTGGGAAAAGACACTAAGGGGAGTGATACCACTTAAGGAAACAAAAACGCTGTACGTCCACAATAGAAACTTGATAAATGAGTGCATTTCAGGCAGATCAACAGTTTTTAAATGATTTTTTTTTTACCAAAGACATGTAGTAGAATAGCCCTCAAAATTTCCACTCGCCTACTGGCATTTTGCGAGAGAAAAACGATTGAGCCCGAGTGTGGGCTGCCTCCGGGGGGGGCCTGGTAGGTTGAATGGGAGCCGTTCTCCCAGCAGAAGAGAGAGGGGAGGAAGAGGAGAGCCGGCCAGATCATCAGAGCGGGGGTTGCCCCCTGTAACAGCTTTCATTTGAGTTGCAGTCTGCTCGCCATTGCACACAGTGCCTCCTCCTGACCCGGGTACTTTGATAGACAGAGCATCGATCCAATGCTGGGACGTGTGATGTCTATCAAAGGAGGCGGGCCAGGAGGTGGGACTGTATGTGACGGCGAGCGGACTGCAATTCAAATAAAAGCTGTTACAGTGGGCAACCCAGCACTGATAATCTGGCTGGCTCTCCTCTTCCTCCCCTCTCTCGTTCTCTGGACAGGTCATGCTGCATTGATGAGCACATGTGAATTGCATTGGTGGGCACTGGTCGCGCTGCACTGGTGGGCACTGGTCGCGCTGCACTGGTGGGCACTGGTCGCGCTGCACTGGTCACTGGTCGCGCTGCATTGATGGGCATAGGTGAGCCTGCATTGATGGGCACTGGTGAGGCTGCACTGATAAAGTTGTTAATATTTATTTTTTACCTTAATTCTGCATAAAACAATTTTAAATGTAATTTCATGAGATAATTTTTGAGGGCGTGTTTAGGGGCAGAATTAGGGGCGAGTAACCCTTAAGGCCTGGCTAGTAGCTCAGGACTTGAAATTTTGAGCCCTGTAGTAGAATACATTTTGGCCTAACTTTATGATAAAACTGGATATGTTTTATAACAGAAAGTAGAAAATATTTTTTTTTCCCTTACAATTTTTGGTCTTTTTTCGTTTTTATAGCAAAAAAATAAAAAAGCCCAGTGGTGATAAAATACAAATAGAGTTTTCTTTTGGTGGTATGAAAAAAATTATATAAATTTAATTTGTGTAGTGTTGCACAATTGCCAGTTACAGTAGCACAGTGCTGAATAGCAAAAAATGCCCTGGTCATGAAGGGGGTACAACCTTCCAGAGGTCAAGTGGTTAAATAGACTCTATGAAACAGCCACATGAACAAAAAATAATAATCAAAAATATCCAAGAACTAAATAGCAAAAACTGAAACCACCAACTGCCTTCACAGCTAAGCATTTTTTAATACAAATACCCAAAAAGAAATATTTAAAATCCATTGTAACAACAAACCCTAATCCACTGGTCTGCTGAAAAAATATATAATAAACACTACTAGTAATTCTAAAGATAAAGCATGTAAAAATCACCTGGGATCACACTATAAGCTCTGGTTCACACTATGAATCGCGCCAAATTCCTGTGCAAGTCACATGCGATTTAGCGTGGTGTGATGTAAGCCAATTCATTCTGAATGGACTAAAAGTGCACTGCATTGCACCAAAGTAGTACATATACCAATTTTAGAAACGCACTGCAACCGGATCACATGGTTGTTTTGTACCATGCGATCCGGTGCAGGAAAACGCATCGCGTTTGTGACCTGCATTTGGGGGTGTCGTTAACACTGCACTGACACCCTCTGCAGATCACAAGGGCAGGACGATTTGAACAGGGTGCAGGAAGTACGCACGGATCCAGGGCTAAGTGCATAATTTCAACATATTTAAGCACTTTTGATTTGCTTAGTCTGTCATCATTCTGTTTACTATTTATTTCTTTGATGTTTTTGGTTATTTGTATTTTGGTTCATATGAGTCTAGACAGGGCATTGAGTCTAAACAAGGCTGAATTATCAGTTCTAACATATACACAGCTTTTGCCACACAGCACAGCCCTGTCTAGCGGGCAGAATACCTGATTTGAATTTTTTGCAGTTAAGCAAAATCTACAGGTTTATCCCCACAGCAGCCTCTGTCTGGACAGAATTAGTAGCACACTGATGAAGACATCTGTCTGTCACTCTGCTCTCTCCTTCGATCAGCATGTACCCTGTTAGCCAATGAGCACTGAAGCCAAACTGATTAGCTCATTGTACTGTTTCAATTACATGTCCTACATCGTAGTAGCCTGAAATTTATGGCAAAAGTAAATCAATGCTAAAAGGCTGCCTGATTACTTCAACCTGACTCTGAGTGTGCTACACCTAACCTGCCCTTCTGGCTTGCAATATTTTCATCTGTTTACTCAACACGTGCGATTTAAAATGCAGATTTTAATGTGAGCAAAGAAAATTAAAAAATAGGATTTTTATTACAGCTTACCTGTAAAATCCTTTTCTTGGAGTACATCATGGGACACAGAGCCTTAAGTAATTACTTAATGGGTTTTAGGCTACCTTCAGGTGTTGACACTGGTAAACCCAATCATGGAAGTTTACTCCCTATATAACCCCTCCTCCTTCCAGGAGCACATCAGTTTTTGTAGCAAAGCAATATACTTAATCCCAAAAGAGGGGCGGGACCTCTGTGTCCTATGATGTACTCCAAGAAAAGGATTTTACAGGTAAGCTGTAATAAAAATCCTATTTTCTTTATCGTACATCATGGGACACAGAGCCTTAAAGTGGGGTTCCACCCAAAAAAAAAAAAGAACTACATGAAAAATCCTAAAAAAAAAAAAAAATATATACAAAAAAACATTTGGATACTTTTTTTTTTACTTACCTCTAAATGCCTGTTGCTAGGGGGGTCCCTCGTAGTCTGCCTCTTCCAGTGCCTGGGCTGTTGACATCACTTCCCCCTTGGCACAGGAAGGGCTCAGCTCTGCTCCCTCCCTCCTGTCAATCATCTGGGACCCATTACAGGTCCCAGGTGACTAAGCGGCCAATCACGGCGCGCGGCACCGCTCACGCATGCGCAGTGGGTGCCAGGCTGTGAAGCCACAGCCCGGCACCCACAGTTGCAATGCCGGCGCCACTGAACGGAGGGGGAGATGAGCAGGGCTTCGATCACCCGCATCGCTGGACCCTGGGACAGGTAAGTGTCCAATTAAAAGTCAGCAGCTGCAGTATTTGTAGCTGCTGACTTTTAATTTTTTTTTTTTTTTTGACTGGACCTCGGGTGGAACTCCTCTTTAAGTAATTACTTAATGGAACGTCCCATAGCAATGCTACTTCAGGGGAGGGAGAAATAATCCGCAGGGTACCCACAGACTTGAGGATTTATACTGCTGCCTGCAGTACACTGCGCCCGAAGGCGATATCCTCATACCTCCTTATATCCACCTGATAAAATCTTGTGAATGTATGCACTGAAGACTAAGTTGCGGCCTTACAGATCTGAGCCATGGAGGCCTGGTGACGCACTGCCCAATAAGCACTAACCGACGTGGTAGAGTGCACCTCAACTTGAAACGGGGGAATTCTACCCCTTAAATCATAAGTTTGAATAATCACTTGCCGAATCCACTTAGCGACAGTGGATTTCGACGCTGCCTTTCCTTTCTTAGGACCCTCTGGCAGAATAAATAAGACATCAGTCTTAGGAATCTGAGCAGTTGCCTTAAAATAGATTTTCACTGCTCTCACCACATTACAATGTGGACTCTTCTTCCCTGGAACATGGTTTTGGAAAAAACTATGGCAGGACAATATCTTGGTTCAGGTGAAACCTGAAATCACTTTTGATAAAAAAGCCTGGACGAGGGCGAAACACCACTCTGTCCCCATGACCAATCAAATATGGCTCTTTACAAGAAAGAGCAGCCAATTCCGAAACCCTCCTTGCTGAGGATCTAGCAACCAAAAATAGCAACTTACTTGTCAGAAGGACTAGGGGAATATGTTGTATTGGTTCAAATGGCTGTCTTTTGTAACATAGACAAAACTAAGTTCAAGACCCAGGGGTTCAAGGGAGGTAAGATAGGATGGAATATCGGTCCCCGTGAGAGCAGATCTGGCCATAGTGGGAGGGGACCATGGGCCCTCCACTGCCATCTTTACGATTTCTGCATACCATGACCTTCTGGGCCATGCTGGTACCACCAGAATTACCGGATTTCTTTCCAGCTTGATCCTGCAAAGAAGTCGAGGCAGTAACTGAATAGGGGGGGAATGCATAGATAAGTGGGAACTGATCCCATGTGGTCAACAACGCATCCATTCTGCATGCGTATGGATCCCTTGTTCTGGCCACAAAGCTGACTAACTTCATGTTGAACCTGGACACTAGAAGATCTACGTCCGGAGTCCCCCATCTTTGGCAAACAGCCCGAAATATGTTGGGGTGAAGAGACCATTCCGCTGGGAATAACTGCTGGCGACTCAAGTAGTCCGCCTGCCAATTCTCTACTCCCAGAATGAAGACTGCTGATGGGCACATTCCTTTCTGTCCAAGTTAGAATATGGTTCACCTCTCTCTGTGCTGAAAGACCTTCGGTGCCCCCTTGGTGATTGATATAGGCCACAGCTGTGGCATTGTTGGATCGAATCCTGACAGGACAGTCCAGTAACCTGAACGTCCAGGTCTTTAGAGCCAGGCGTACTGCCCGAATATCTAGTATATTGATGGACAAGGTTCTTTTCGGTTCTTGACCACTGTCCCTTGACAGCTGTCTTTTCTAGTACTGCTCACCAGCCTGAAAGGCTAGCATTCATTGTTACCACTTTCCAGATGAGTGGTCTGAAGGATTTTCATTTTAGCAGATTCTGGGTTAGTAACCAAGTGAAGCTTTGGGACACTCTTGGGGAAAGCTGCATTGGCAAGTCTAAAGCTTGAATTGTTTTGTTCCAAGCAGAGAGGGTACTGTTTTGTAACAGTCTAAAATAAACTGGGCATAGGGAACTGCTTAGAATAAAGCCACCATGGTTCCTAGCAACCTCATGAAAAGGCGAATGGAGGGATTGCCATTTGACCAGACCTTCCGAACCAACTCTCTTATGGAGTTGATCTTTGCCTGAGGCAAGAACACCCTTTCCTGGGCTGTGTCTATGATCAGACCCAAGTACTCCAGCTTTTTTAGCAGTATTAAGGAAGCTTTCTCTAGGTTGAGAATCCAACCCAACTCTTCAGATAGTTGGTTGTAGTGCGTACGCTTTGCTCCAAATGAGCCACCGACTGAATAATAATAGATCGTCTAGGTAAGCTACGACTGTTCTGCCCTGTGCCCTTAACCTGGCTAGAGGTGGGGCCAGCACTTTGGTGAACACCCGGGGTGCTGTGGCTAGCCCGAAGGGCAGGGATACAAACTGGAACGGCTGCTGTTCTAACTCAAACCGCAAAAACTTTTGATGAGGGGGAAACATAGGGACATGCAGATATGCATCCCTGATGTTGATTGATGCCAGAAGTTCTCCTCCTAGAAGGATAGAAAACTGACCTGATTGTCTCCATGCAAAAGGAGCTGATCTTCAGGAACTGATTTAGATGTTTTAGATCCAGAATGGGTCTGACATCTCCCTTTGGTTTTGGTACCATAAAAAGGTTTGAATAAAACCCCAAACCTTGCTCCTTTGTTGGGATCTGTATGATCACCCCTTGAGCTAATAAACAGTCTAGTGCCTGAAACAGAGATCCTCTTTTCTCTGGATCTTTGGGAACGCTTGACCTCAGGAAGCATGACGGTAGAAAGTCCCGAAATTCCAGCTTGTACCCCAGCGTTACCGTGGAGATGACCCATGTGTCCTGAATTTCTTGCTTTCCAGACTTCTGAAAACTGCAGAAGTCTTCCCCCCACCTTGGTGAGGGGGGTTGCCTCTTCATGATGAGACTTTAGGATTCTGCTTTGCAGGTTTCCGACCCCAGGACTTCTTTTGAGCCTGGGTCTGACTCTGAGATTTTCCTCTAGAGTGTGACGGCGGAGGCCATCGCCCCTGGCGTAGGGAAAAGAGCCCATTTAAATAAAGGGTGTTTTTTACTTTCTTTTGACTGGCAAAAGAGTACTTTTCCCATTAGAAATTGTTTGGATATATTTGTCAAAGTTTTCTCCAAATAGTCGCTCCCCATGAAAAGGGAGCCCAATTAGGAGGTCTTTACATGGTGCTTCAGCTGCCCAAATTTTTTAACCACGGGATTCTACGCATATGCACAAGCATAAGCGTAAGGCGGGATGCCTGGTGAATAGAATCTTTAATAGCATCTATGGCAAAGAATAATGCTTTTGGAAGTTCAGCCAAATCCCGAGCTTGTTGTGCAGGAAGCTCTCTAAGGGCCTGTTTAAATTGGTCCTTTAGGGATTGACAGACGCTTATTGCAGCGACTGCAGACTGAGTAATGGCACTTGCCATGGAAAAAGTAGATCTTAACAGGGATTCAAACTCCTTATCTGTTGGATCCTTAACCACTTCAATACTGGGCACTTAGGCTGGATTCACACCTATGCAGTTTTAGTGCTTTTTGCATTTTGCAGATTTGCACTACAGTCCATTAAACATGGTTTCCTATGGAACACGTTCTGTAGTGCAAATCTCCAAAATGCAAAAAGCACTAAAAATGCATAGGTGTGAATCCAGCCTTAGACATGTTCCTGCCCAAGTCAATTTTCACCTTTCAGCTCTGTCGCATTTTGAATGACAACTGCGCGGTCATACAACACTGTACCCAAACAAATTTTTTATCATTTTCTTTCCACAAATAGAGCTTTTTTTTGGTGGTATTTGATCACCTCTGCGTTTTTTATTTTTTGTGCAACAAATAAAAAAAAACGAAAGTTTTGAAAAAAAAACAAGTTTTTCATTGTTTCTGTTAAAATTTTTCGTAAATAAGTACGTTTTCTTCTTCAATGACAGGCACTGATATTACTGCACTGTCAGGCACTGATATGGCTGCACTGACAGGCACTGGTGGGTACTTATGGGTGGCATTGCTGGGCATCACTGATGTTACATCTCATATAATGGTGCCAGTCAGTGCACATTTTTGGGCACTGATTGGCACAGATTGGGCATAAATTGCACATGTGGATGGCCATGGGGTACGAACCTGGCCATCCACATGTTGCCCCTTTTCCCTGGTGGTCTATTGTGGGAATCCGAGGGGGGGCTGCACTGATAAACAATCAGCGCAGACTCCCCTGTTAGGAGAGCCACCGATCAGCTCTCCTCTACTCGCGTCTCTCAGACGTGAGCGAGGAAAAGCCGATCAACGGCTTTTCCTATTGACATCGTGATCAGCCATGATTGGACGTGGTTGTTTACGTGGTAAAGAGCCTCCACACCACCGATCGCCGCAATGCGCGCCCCCCACGGTCGCGCGGTGGCTGTTATCCTGATGGACGTCACGCGACGCCCAGTGAGGATAACTGAACCACCGCCCGTCCGTCATTTTGCTATAGGCCTGGCGGGAAGTGGTTAAGCATATGTGCATTGTCTACTGGACAAGTTAGGCCTTTATTCACATTGGAAATCGCAGCATCAACTGCTGGTATTTTCCAACTTTTTCTCCTCCAGGGGATAGAGAATTGCATTTTTCTTAGGTGGGAGAAAATGCTTATCCGGGTGATCCCATTCAGCAAACATAAGCTGTTCTAGAAATGCATGTGCAGAAAACGCATGCAAAGGTTGAGAGGGTTTTAAGAAAGGTAAGAGATTGTATAAGCAATTTCTCAGATTTGAGAGGCTGAAAAAGGCTCATCTACCGTTGTTTCCTCCACAGAGGAATCATCATCATCAGTTTGTTTTTCCTCCTGATCGACTGAGGGCAACACCTTATCCTGTGCCCACTGTTCCCCTTGCAAAGGTTCTGAAGTGGGGGAGGGGGATCTAGCACGCTTCCTATTCATTTGAATGGAGAATGTGATTAAAGCTGCTAATCTTTCTTCCAGACCCTGCAGGGAGGAGGAAAGGACATCTTCAGTCACGTATACAGGGGCTGAGATGTGAGAAGCAGTTGTACCATAAATTTGTTCCAATGGCTCACCCTGGCTTGCCATAACTGGTAATTCAGGCGAGGATGACAGCATAGAAATGCGACTCGGGATCCTAGCAAATGAAGATGAATGGAAAACTCTGGACAGCCGTACTCCAAAGAAAATTTCTTTTGCCTTTTAGAAATTCGGGATCACACTGTATAAGCCACAGCAAAGCGATACAAAAATGAGCTGACGCGTTTCACACTACAAAAAGTGCTTACTCGTAGCTAACGATCACTAAAATGAATGTCAAATATATACTGCTTGTTGTAGACCATGTGGCTGAATAATTGTTCAATTACCTAAGCAGCTGATGCACCAGCCCAATCAAGCTGAACTGATTACATGAGATCTCAACACATGTCACTGAACAATCAATCCTAGACTCAAAACGTGATCGTATAGTACAGTGGTTCTCAACTCCTGTCCTCGGGACCCACTAACAGGCCAGGTTTGCAAGATAACTGGAATACATCACAGGTGATATCATTTGCTGCTCAGTGATTGCAGTATTCTAGTCTGCATCTCCCCAAGGTAATACTTAAATTCTGGACTGTTAGTGGGTCCTGAGGACCGGGGTTGAGAACCACTGGTATAGTGTGTAAGCAGATAAATAAATAGATGTGCAAAAAATATGTATATGTGTGTTAGCATATAATTAGTGAAAAAGGAATAAAAAATAGATATAAAAAAGATATAAAGTGTGGGTCGACCATATATAAGTGAAATAAAAAAATGATGAAATCCTTATTAATGAAAATGCGTAAAATAAATTGAACCATGAATGTGTCCATGTTCATATCTATAAATAAGTAGCCGTATATGTGAATGCGTGCATGAGTGAAAGGACAAACTGCTAAACAGTTCCATAATGTAAATCTAAATACGGTAATTTGAGTTGAATCCATACACTCAAAATTAAATTATGTGAACCTCTGTTGAATCCATATGTGAGTGTATTGTATGATAAACATATATGGAAGACAAAAAAGAAAAAAAAAGATCTCACATATGTATAATATAAATACCAAATGTGTATAAAAATGAACGGAATAATAATGGAGTTATTTATTATTGTGAATATTAGGATGTTATTAGATGATATAAGTAACATATTCTAACTAATGATAATAAGAATGTAGATGGTAGCATATGTATCCATGTATTAATATATGCACAGGGTCGCCCTAGATACTAATGAGACATTGTATCAGTTAATGAATATACCGTATATACTCGAGTATAAGTCGAAATTTTCAGCCCCTTTTTTGGGGCTGAAAGTGCCCCCCTCGACTTACACACGAGTCACCGCCGTCTGCCTACATGATCAGCGTGTCATGCAGGCAGACGGCAACCAGCGTGTGCTACATACCACTCGGCAGCCTCTCACTGTACAAAAGCCGCGCCTCCTCCTCGTTTGTGATAGGCAGTCAGTGTACAGCCTATCACGGACATTCTTTCATCCTCGACCCTGGTATGAGGATGAGAGAATGTGAGTGATAGGCTGACCGCTGGGAAATGGAGTTTTCTGCCTATCATGGATGAGGAGGAGGTGCGGCTTTTGAACAATGAATGGCCGCCGAATAGTAATAGCACATGCTGATCGGTGCAGAGCGGCACACTGAGGCATGCACAGGACACAGGTAGGATGCACACAGACACATGTACACAGGTACATATACACATGACACATGCACACATACACAGGACACACGTACATGACACAGGTACATATACACATGCACATGACACATGCACATATACACAGGACACAGGTACAAGACACATGCACATATACACAGGACACATGCACATATACACAGGACACATGCACATATACACAGGACACATGCACATATACACAGGAAGGTATACAGCTGCAGATGGGCATTGTTGACCCTCTTCTTCCACTTACAGTAGCTGCTGCATTTCTCACCCTCGTCTTATACTCGGGTCAATAAGTTTTTCCCATTTTTTTGTGGTAAATTAGGGCCTCGACTTATACTCGAGTATATACGGTATATGTATATCACACGATCTCAACATAAAAAAGTGTAAATATGTGAAATCATGTGGGCATGGACGTATGAATCAGAGAGGAACACCAATCCAATGGTCCCACGGCCATGCATGAACATGAGCACTTCTCTGAGCCATTAAGCTCCAGCCACCTGTAATTGGAGATCGTGCGATATCATCTCTCACCCATCTTACTGTGTGTATAGTGGATATGTAAACCAATGAACAAGCTAATCCACTTAAAAAGAACGGAGGGGGAAAGAGAAGGTAAAAGAAAAAGTCTATTAAAATGTAAATAGAAGAATAGATGGAAAGATTGACATAACATGTGTCAAGATCTCAATGTACATTGTCGGGATCCTAGTGCCCAGGGGTGAAACCTTTACTTTTTTGTTTTTATGGTGTCTTTTTTGGTAGGCATAGTCTCAAGTACAAAAACAGAGGCACTATACAAATTGCACTTAATAGCTGAAAATATTCATGACATTTAAAGCCGCTATAAAATTCAGCCTAGTGCTGGGAAAAAGGTGTCGTTCCTGTATCAGGAATGCCAGTTTGCAACCCTCACATGTCCCACAGCTCTTGTGTCCTTGTGTTGCAGGCTGCTTGTTTTATCCTCGTCAGCCGAGGAGAGACTGTCACAGCTGTGTTGTATTTTGTTTTTAGCCTGCTGTGTGTCCTCGTGGATGTTCATGGCATCGCACTTAGGCCCCGCTCCCTCCGAGAAAAATTCTGCCCCTTTTTACTTTTAAAATGTTCCCGCGATTGTGCACGGCATTTTCGGGTCCACCGACCCAACAGGGGGGTGGGTAGGGGAGCAGGGACCCATCCAGCAGCAGGCACAAACAACAATGAAATCAGCCACAGTAAAAAACAATTAGCGGCCGGGGGGGGGGGGTAATGTAAGGGGGGTACAGAGCTGCTGTCCCCCTAACCCACTGGTCCCATCATGGGAGAAGAAAACATTTTTGCAGCTTTCTTTTACCTTGCAGAGTCTCCCTCCACACGCTGTTGCAACCAGACATGGACTGAGCTTACAGTAAAGAAAACAGAGTAAGGTAAGTGCATAGACTCCCTCTAGTGGAGAATTAAGGCATGACAACATTTTTTTCCCTAATGGAAGAAATACAGAGATGTTTTTAATACCCAAGTTTCTTCCCTTACCTTATCCTTGCCACAGGATTTGCTGAATTAACAGGCAATCCAACCTTCACCCATCATGGCGGGCTGCGTAGCAAACCTTCAAGGACTGGGTCCCTAAAACGGGGTTCCAACTTCTCGGCCAGCCGGCTCGAGAAACGCGTTGCACAATCTGTGATGTCACTATCCCTCACCTGGATCACAGTTTGCCTTCCAAGCCTCACTCCGATATCCACACATCGCTGTCGGTCGGATTACATCCAGCGTACCCAGAGACGAACACAGAGGACATACATCCATGGCTAATAGGGACTGACCTCACTGATGACCCCAGTTGCCCTTGGGACCATTTTATGCCTATTTTGCTCTGCAAAAATGTGAGTGTACATCCTTGCTGCATTTTTAAATTAAAGTTGTTATACAGTCTGCACCCAGAGGCGCCTCCGTATTCTTGTCTTTTACAGTGTCTTGGGAATATGGGTTCTGCTCCCACCGGACGGCTGCCATGAGCGTGGACTTTCCCCATACCCCCCCCTCCCCATCCCCATCCCTCTCCTCCCCTGTCTGGTCCATTTGTATCGCTATTTAGCAGATTGTACCTATATTTACCACTATATACTAATCATGGACTTCATTATATTCACTTCCAATTGATATACATAACAGGACTGTTTTTGTATTTGTACATTCCTGAGAATTTGCTGTTTATATCATCATTGGATTATTGCCTTTAGTTCTTTGCACCAAATACTTGTTTGAATTGTTCCAACTGCCTTGGACCTGTAAAGAGCACCCCATCAGGAAGTTTAGGTAATGTAACAAGACCTAAGCCCCGGGTTCCTGGGGTCCAGCCCTACAAAGAGAGGCGTTACAGGCAAAACCTCGTGCTTCGGACACGAGGCCCCAGGTACCATCCCTTTAGGCCTTAATGGCACTTTGGATGGATCTGGTCTTTATGGAGGCTATTTAAATCCAGCATGGATCCCTCCAGTGGAGCGCCTCAGAGCACATCTTCACTCTTGACCAACACTGGCGAAAAAACTGATGTGCTCCTGGAAGGAAGAGGGGTTATATAGGGAGTAAACTTCCTTGATTGGGTTTACTAGTGTCAACACCTGAATGTAGCCTATAACCCATTACTTAAGGCTCTGTGTTCCATGATGTACGATAAAGAAAATTGGCCTGGCAGCCACGGGGTTAACAAATACAGGGCTGCAATATGGCCCATGTCAATGAGCTTTTGTTTACAGCAGATGGGTTTTGCTTTCCCACACATGTCTAAGTGAATGCAAAACCTGCTTTAAGCAGGTCAACTGCAGGTCAAATACACCTACTGTATCAATAGAAATCTAAATTATTTCATAAGCATCTCAAACTGATACTACTGACACAAGTCCAAATGCCTTCTACACAAGCCCTATATCTGTGTCTTTTATATCTGCGTGGAATCGAGCCTTAAGCTTTGTTTACCCCAGCGCATTGCAGGAACGCATGCAAAATCATACGCTTTCCTGCAATGCACAAAAACACAATGCTCCTTTGCAGACTTGCAAATTCTCGCACACCAAAAAGCATGGTACCGCAATACCATGCGTTTTAGTGCAGCAGAATTTTTGAAATGGTGAAGACACCTTTTTGCATGTTTTTCATGCATAGGGCAGCCCATTGAAATGAATGGGCTGCACTAAACGCGACGCACGGGAACGCACAAAAAAATTTGCTCACTCAGTCACACTTCCTGCTGTTAATAAAGCCTTAAGGTTTGATCTATCGTACAAAACAGAAGTTTTATTAAAACAGGTGTCGATTTCTAAAACTCTTTGATGAATTAGGCCCTATTCACACACTGCAGTGACCTGCATTTTTCAGCCATAATAAACAATTTAACCAAAACTGCAGTGTTCATCCTCGTGACACATCACAGGAAGCCACCCTCATGGCTAACAGGGGACAGAATTAGAATTAGACTTGGGAAACCACATTAATAAATCACTGGGACCAGACGGCTTGCACCCGAGGGTACTTGGGGAACTCAGTCAAGTAACCCTCAGACCATTGTTCCTAATTTTTACTGACAGTCTACTGACTGGATTGGTACCAGCGGATTGGAGAAAAGCCAATGTAGGACCAGTATTTAAAAAGGGCCCAAAATATATCTGTGGGAATTACAGACCAGTTAGTCTAACATCATTAGTATGCAAGCTCTTGGAGGGGATGATAAGGGACTATATACAAGATTTTAGTAATGAAAATGGTATCATTAGCAGTAATCAGCATGGATTCATGAAGAATCGTTCTTGCCAAACCAATCTATTAACCTTCTACGAGGAGGTGAGTTGCCATCTAGATAAAGGAAGGCCCGTAGACGTGGTGTATCTGGATTTTGCAAAAGCATTTAACACAGTTCCCATAAAAACGTTTACTGTACAAAAGAAGGTCCGATGGCATGGACTATAGGGTGAGTACATGGATTGAAAACTGGCTACAAGGGCGAGTTCAGAGGGGGGTGATAAATTGGGAATAATCGAAATGGTCAGGGGTGGGTAGTGGGGTCCCACAGGGTTCTGTGTTGGGACCAGTCCTATTTAATTTGTTCATAAATGACCTAGAGGATGGGGTAAACAGTATTTGCAGACGATACTAAGCTAAGCAGGGCAATAACTTTTCCGCAGGATGTGGAAACCTTGCAAGAAGATCTGAACAAATTAATGGGGTGATCAACTACATGGCAAATGAGGCTTAATGTAGAAAAATTTAAAATAATGCATTTGGGTGGCAAACATATAAATGCAATCGGTACACTAGGGCAGGGGTCTCCAAACTACGGCCCTCCAGCTGTTGCGGAACTACACGTCCCATGAGACATGAGAAAACGCTGACATTCACAGACATGACTAGTCATGATGGGAATTGTAGTTCCTGAACAACTGGAGGGCCATAGGTTGGAGACTCCTGCACTAGGGGGAGAACTTCTGGGTGAATCAAGGATGGAAAAAGACCTGGGGGTCCTGGTAGACGATAGGCTCAGCAATGGCATGCAATGCCAAGCTGCTGCTAACAAAGCAAACAAAATGTTGGCATGCATTAAAAAAAGGGATCAACTCCAGGGATAAAGCGATAATTCTCTCACTCTACAAAACTCTGGTCTGGCCGCACCTGGAGTATGCTGTCCAGTTCTGAGCACCAGTCCTCAAGGAGGATGTACTGGAAATGGAGCGAGTACAAAGAAGGGCAACAAAGCTAATAAAGGGTCTAGAGGACATTAGTTATGAAGAAAGGTTGCGAGCACTGAACTTATTCTCTCTGGAGAAGAGACACTTGAGAGGGGATATGATTTCAATTTACAAATACCGTACTGGTGACCCCACAATAGGGATAAAACTTTTTCGAGGAAGGGAGTTTAACAAGACACGCGGCCACTCATTAAAATTAGAAGAAAAGAGGTTTAACCTTAAACTACATAGAGTGTTCATTACTGTAAGAGCGGCAAGGATGTGGAATTCCCTTCCACAGGCGGGGGGGGGGCATCGATCGTTTAAAAAAACTATTAGATAAGCACCTGAACAACCACAACATACAGGGATATACAATGTAATACTGACATATAATCACACACATAGGTTGGACTTGATGGACTGGTGTCTTTTTTCCACCTCACCTACTAAGTAACTATGTAACACAGTGATTATTACTAGCGGCTATAATAGCCGCTAGCAATAATTGCATGTAAATTCCAATAGGCTGGTTGTACTCAAGTTGATCGATCAATCAACTTGGGTACAAGCAGCATGCACATATATGATTCGAATCTCAGCCAGTTCTGGCTAAACCGGTTAAGATTCGAACAGTCTATGGCCAGCTTTACTCTGTTGAGGGAGGCCAATCCAATTCTCTCCTGGATGGAGGAGAATCTGCTTTCAATCAAAGCAACATACATTCTAGAATGCCAGAATTCCCAAGAGAATTTTCTCTCCAGAAATTTCCTGGACAACAATAAATGGCAGCTAAAACATCAACTATTCGGGATGATATGCAGAAGATGGGACACATCATAAGTGGACCCTCTGGGAACAGATGTACTGGCACAGCCCTGGGACTTCAAACTGGGGTATGTGTATCCACCAAGCCCACTAATTTTGAGATTCCTGCAGAGGATGACAGTGGAAAGGGTGACTGTCTTGGCGGCAATTTCTTTCTGACCTCACAGACCACGATTTACTCTGCTATCCTCTCTGGCAGTCGAGAATATCAGTAGCCCCTTTCTTTCGTTTTCAAGGTCAAGTGCAGCATCTGAATCCAGAAACATAAGTCTTGAGGGCATGGAAGTTGAGCTGAGCAAGCTTCAGTCCCCTAAGCTGTTCAGATACTGTCATTTCCACTCTTCTAGCCTCCAGGAAGAAAAGTACCAATGCTACATATTACAGAATATGGGAGAAATTTGTTCAATTCTCAGAGACACATTCCTTGAATGCTTTGGATCCACAAGTCCATCACATTCTGTACTTGTTGCAATCAGTTCTGGACCTAGGACTGGGACTTAATACACTCATATTACGTATTACACACTACACAAGTCACACACTGCTATTGAGAGTTTTTTTTTACCTTAAAAGCCAGGAATGATTTACAAGCACTTTAAGAATTATCACACAATGTAACGAAATGATAA
Organism: Lithobates clamitans; assembly: GCA_037952925.1. Taxonomy (NCBI): domain Eukaryota; kingdom Metazoa; phylum Chordata; class Amphibia; order Anura; family Ranidae; genus Lithobates; species Lithobates clamitans. Next base: position 1,193,454 of record JBBGZY010000243.1, on the reverse strand, counting down.
TTATTCTTTACCACTTTGGCCCTACAGCAACTTTTACATTTTTTGCACGCATGTAAAAAAAATCTCCATTTTTGGCTATAAAAGTTACCTAAAACCCTCAGAAAGTTATACATTTTCTGAAAGCAGAGATCCTGGAGAATAAAATGGTAGCAATTTTATATGTCACATAACATTTGCCTGTTTATCAAAAGCATGTTTTCAGAAAAAAAAATTATTTTAGTGTAAACACAACATACCGTATATACTCGAGTATAAGTCGTTCCGAGTATAAGTCGAGGCCCTAATTTACCACAAAAAAATGGGAAAAACTTATTGACCCGAGTATAAGACGAGGGTGAGAAATGCACAGCTACTGTAAGTGGAAAAGAGGGTCAACAATGCCCATTTGCAGCCTCACTGTGCCCATTTGCAGCCATAGGTCCCCTGAACTTCAAACTCGGTAGTTAAGGGTTCCTAGATGCCCCCTAGCTGCAGCCAAAATTTGGGGTCTCTGAGCCCAAAGGGTCCCGAAATGACATTGCAGCAGATGGACACAGTCGACCGAATTTGGGGCCCTGTATCTCAGGGCCACTTAGTGCTAAGAACCCCAAATTTGGTGTGCAAACCCAGTGGAACTAGCACCATAAAATTTCCAAAGCTGGGGTTTCTAGCACCAAGTGGCCCCGAGATACAGGGCCCCAAAAATCAGTTCAGAAAATGTCAAGCACTTTTCTACAGCAGAGAATGACATTTTCCTAACCGGTTTGGGGGCCCCCTTACTCAGGGCCACTTAGTACTAGAAACTTCAGCTTTGGATATGTTGTGGTACCAGTTCCACTGGGTTTGCACACCAAATTTGGGGCTCCTAGCACCAAGTGGCCCTGAGATATGGGGCCCCAAAGTCGGTTCAGAAAATGTCAAGCACTTTTCTGCAGCAGAGAATGACATTTTCCGAACCGATTTTGGGGCCCCGTATCTTGGGGCCACTTAGTGCTAGGAACTTCAGCTTTGGATATGTTGTGGTACCAGGTCCACTGGGTTTGCACACCAAATTTGGAGTTTCTAGCACCAAGTGGCCCTGAGATACGGGGCCCCAAATTCGGTTCGGAAAATGAAATTTTTTGCTGCAGAAAAGTGCTTGACTCGAGTATAAGTCGAGGGGGGCACTTTCAGCACTAAAAAATGTGCTGAAAAATTCGACTTATACTCGAGTATATACGGTAATACCCAATTTTTAGTAACATGTAAAAGATGTGGATCAAGTAAAGAGATACCAAAACATGTCAAGTTACAAAATTGACAGCGCCCATGAGACACAGAGAAACTATGACATCCAGAAATCTCCAAAGGCAACGTTTTAATTACCTTTACAGCTTATCAGTTTAGTTACAGTGTTTCTAAAGTCATTTTAAAAAAAATTAAAATAACAAACATGTTATACTTACCTGCTCTGTGCAGTGATATCACACAGAGTGGCCCCGATATGCCTCTTCTGGGGTCCCCGGTGGCAATCTTGGCTCCTCCTCCTCTTCTTACGTCCACCATAGCCAGCCGCTTGCTATGGGGAGAAGCGTGGTCTCCGCACTCTCGACCCGTGTGTCTATGGAGCCGCGCTTCACAGACTTACACAGCAGGACTTAGCAGTGGCTAGTGCTGCTTCTCAAATGCTGTGTGAAGGTGAAGTAAGGGGAGAATAGATGCAGCCGTGCAGAGGGCTGATCTCTTCTCTCCTCTTTTACTCTTCACACAGGGGAAGGGGGGCATAGGGAAATTGAAAACGTTTTTTACCCTAATGCAAACAATGCATTAAGGTAAAAAACATTTAGAGCCCTTTCACACTGGGGTGGTTTGCAGGCGCTATTGCGCTAATAATAGCGCCTGCAAACCGACCCGAAAGTGCCGCTGCTTTGTATCCAGTGTGAAAGCCCCGAGGGCTTTCACACTGGAGCGGTGCGCTGGCAGGACGGGAAAAAAAGTCCTGCCAGAAACATCTTCAGAGCGGTGAAGGAGCGGAGTGTATACCGCTCCTTCACCGCTCCTGCCCATTGAAATCAATGGGACTGCGTGGCTATACCGCCGGCAAAGCGCCTCTGCAGAGGCGCTTTGCGGTGGTTTTTAACCTTTTCTCGGCCGTCAGCGGGGGTAAAACCACCCCGCTAGCGGCCGAATACCGACGGTAAAACGCCGCTAATAATAGCGGCGTTTTACCGCCGACGCCCCCTCCGCCCCAGTGTGAAAGGGCCCTTAGGTTTAGTAACACTTTAAACTTTGGTCTAGCTATGCTGTTAAAATAATTGCTCTTACACAGAGGTTCATGACAATACCTCACATGTGTGGTGCGATAGCAGTTTCAATACATGTACGCACTCAGTATGGGTTTTATGATTTTTTTTTTTTTTATACATTTTGTTAGAATATATATTTTTTTTTAACTTAGATCCTGCACTTCACAGCAACTGACTAAGCACAGATTATGCTTGGTTAGATGCTTCCCTTGCTGTGTCATTCAGGGAATTGCAGCTCAGAAAATGGAAGTAGTGAATTTATTTTCGCTTCCGGATTCATTCACTGCAGAGGAGTTAGAGGAACGGATGTTTCTCGGTCTCCTCCCACTCAGCACCCTGGGTGGTGGGGGGAGGTCCAGGTAGGGAGATCAAAACACTCACTGTAATAGAGATTATGTGGCTATACAGAAGCCTGGATGATTTTAACTTTGCAGTCGGGAGCTGGCTGTGGAAAATGGGCACAAGCTGATGGCTGCTGCCATCAGCTTGTGCTTTACTCTCCACTCTTTGGACGTATATAGTACATTCAAAAAGCTGAACTAGTTAAAGTGGATTTCCATCCACTTTTGAAAGGTGGTCTTGAATGAAAGACCACCTCTCCAGTGCTCGTTTTTGGCTAGTTAAAAATAATTTTTTTCTTCTAACTTTTCTTTTTATGAAATACAGCCTGTACTTCCGATCCATCTGGTCCGAAGCGCAGGACGTCATATCCTCTTCTTCGGCGAGCCCCCCAGATGTCTTCTGGGACATGTGTGTGTCCCAGAAGACAGCTGACCATTCACAAAGCGCCGCACGACTCGCACATGCACAGTAGGAAACGGGCAGTGAAGCGGCAAGGTACCACTGCTTGTTTCCCTTAATTAGAATGGCGGCGCCTGCACCCAATCCAATGGACGGATCAGCCTCGGGGGGCTGACATCGCGGGCTCCCTAGACAGGCAAGTGTCCCTATTAAAAGTCAGCAGCTACAGTATTTGTAGCTGCTGATTTAAAAAAAAAAAATTTGCGGGTGGAACACGGCTTTAGAGACTCCAAATGCATGTGGTATAAGTTACAACTCTGTGATGCCATGCCATTAAATGATACATATACGTATATTGTATAAACAAAACTAGGCCTAGTACCTACTGGTACATTCTTACCCAGAGGAGAAGCATTTGGAGCTTTGGGTGCTGGTCTTTTTCGTGCTTTAGGGCTGCTGGTTGGGGTAATTCCATACCATGGATGACCTGGCTTTAGATTATTCTCATCTGATTCCTGTTCCTCATCTTCCTCAAATGGATTGTAGGGTTCAAGCTTTGAGGGGATCTGACTTGCAACTTCTGATTCTTTGGAGCTCTTTTCCACATCATCCTTAATCTGCGTTACAGATGGAGGCAGCGGGGCAGCCCTTTTTTTAGGCTCACTTGCTGCCACCAAAGAAATCCAAGGAGGATCTTTAGGTTTTCCATCCTCTTCCCTATAAGGAGAGCAACATCACATATATAAGATGCAAAACTAAATCTACTTGCCAAAATAACAAGGGTTACCATTTAAAGAAACCCACTAAGCCCCTATAGATAACATTGCAGGTTTTGATAATTCATTGACAGCAGAAAAAAATACAAATATTGTTTTCCCCCATTTAACTAACACTTTTCCCGCTTTGCCAATTTGCTCATTGGATCTCCTTAGGTTTTGATATTCTTTGTTTCCAATTTGCCAGTATGCTGTATAATGACATTCCTCCAAGATGTTGGTTCCATTAGTATTAAAGTGTTTTTTAAGGTCTCATGCACACTGGACGTTTTGCTTTCTCTCCTAGACTCCTTTCCTCCTGGCAGCAGCATGTTGGCAGAAAAAAGGATGGATGCTTGCAATGTAATGTGTGTAACGTATTTAAGCACATCTACAAGCGTCAATAGCTTGGCAGATAGTTCTGCTGCTAAGAAGCCAATCTGTGGGTGCCAAGCACTGGATGTTCGCCGACACTCGCTGATCGTCTGGCAGAGACACAAGGCAGATATCTGTTCTGACAGGTGGGGAAGGGATAGATTTTGTTTCCCCGAAAATAAGACAGTGTCTTATATTCATTTTTGCTCCCAAAGATCCCAAAGATGCTCTACGTCTTATTTTCAGGGGATGTTTTATTTTTCAATGAAGCAGAATACCAGCACTGTTTACCAGTATTTCTTGTACTTTAGACCCTTCAGCAGAAAAGCAGTCACCCCTAAAGTGACACACTGGATCAGAGGGGGGGGGGGGATTGAAATGGGGAGATCACTTAAAATGACACAGGGGGGATCGGAGGGGGGAATCAATAAAAATGGCACAGGGGGATCAGAGGGGGGAATCAATAAAAATGGTACAGGGGGATCAGAGGGGGGGGGGGGATTACCATTTTAGTACCTCCTGTGCCATTTTGATCCCCCCCTTCTGATCCTCCTGTGCCGATTTGATTTCCCCCCCCCCTCAAATTCACCATGTGTCATTTTAATTCCCCATCCCCCCACCCCTGTGCCAGTGGACAGTTTAGTCTCTCCCCCCTCCAGACATCCCCCCCACACCTCAGTCACCCCTGTGGCGGCGAGATTCCACACAATGTGCCCGACTCCTGTGCCTGGCAGCGGCGGCGCAGCTCACTGATTTAAAGAGACCTCGCACTGCCTGAACAGCTGCAGCCAATCAGTGAGCTGCGCGGCGGCACCTGCCGCTACGGTCCAGAGTCAGACGCCTTATTATCGTGTGGATGCCTTATGTTCAGGGGATGCCTTTTGTTCGGGGGATGCCTTATTATCGGGGGATGCCCTATTATCGGGGGATGCCCTATTATCGGGGGATGCCCTATTATCGGGGGATGCCCTATTATCGGGGAGGTCTTATTATCGGGGGGGATGCCTTATATTAAAACGAGAGGCAAAACTGGAAGCAGGCCTTATTTTCGGAGGATGTCTTACTTTCGGGGAAGCACGGTAGTACATTAAAACACTGGTTAGGCACACAGTTAACCCTTTGATCGCCCTAGATGTTTAACACTTTCTCAGCAAGTGTCATTAGTACAGCAACAGAACAAATAACGCATTCGGTATTTAACTACAAATTCTTAGTGAATTGAACACTTACACAAGTTTTACAGCATAAGATTAGCAGTTATTTAACTCTTAGTGAATCAACCCCTTTGTGGAAACCAGTGACCCTAATACAGTGATCAGTGCAAAAAAAAATAAGATTGACAATTGATTTACATCGTGGGACACTACTTTTTTTCTCTTTATTTTGTTTTATTTTTTAATAAAAGAATTGTCAAAAATTGTCTGTGTGTTTTTATTACCTTGTGACACTTTTTTGGTGAATGGGTAGGGGTACTATGTACCCGATACTCATTCACAATTAGCCCCCTGCACGCAGACCCCCACAACCACAGTTGTGGGGATGAGGCCCTTGTCCCCATCAACACGGGGAGAAGGTGCTTTGGGGTGGGGTGGGGTGCTCGCTCATCCCCCCCCTTCCTGATCTGCCGGGCTGCATGCCCAGATAAGGGTCTGGTATGGATTTTGGAGGGGACCCCACACCGCCTTTTTTTTTTTTTTTTTAAATTTTAGCTCCCCTTTAAATCCATACCAGACCCGAAGGGGGGGCGCACGCCATTTCTTTTTTCTTCATACTATTTAATTGTCTGCTTTTTTTTTTTATTTGACAAACACCACATGTGATACTGCCAGCAAAACCCTGGTGGTAATTATCGCATACTTTTTAATGCTCTTATCCATTTTTATACGGTATTTACTGGCACATTTCCCCCCCCCCCCGATAAATACCGTATTATCGTTATTTGTTTTGTGAATTGGACTTAGTTTACCGCCTTCGATAATTTAAGCAACTGACACCCTTATCGCATGCGGTAAATGTTCGTGAATTGACCCAAAGTGTCAGTGTCTGACTGTCCCCACAATATCGCAGTCGATGATCGCTGCCATTACTAGCATTAAAAAAATAATAATAATACAGTATATATACACACCATAGATTGTAGATGCTATAACTTTTGCGCAAACCAATCAATATACACTTATTGGGATTTTTATTACCAAAAATATGTAGCAGAATACATACTGGCCTAAATTTATCAAGAAAAATTTATGATTTTTTAAAATTTTTGTATTGGATATGTTTTATAGCAGAAAGTAAAAAATTTTGGTTTTTTTTTTCCAAAATTGTACTTTTTTTTTCTTTAGAGCGCAAAAAATAAAAAATGCTGTGGTGATCAAATACCTCCAAAAGAAAGCTCTATTTGTGGAGAAAAAAAAATACAGAAATTTTATTTGGGTACAGCGTTGCATGACCTTGAAATTGTCAGATAATATAACAGTGCCGTATCGCAAAAATGGTCTTGTCATGAAGAAGGTCTACCAAAGCAGAGATCAACTTTGGGTGGTGAGGGTAGGAGTTCTCTACTAAATACCAGAAGGTGTGGCTTAGTGATTGCAGCAGGCAAGGCTTTATCTAGATAGAGATAGAGAAATAGGGAGGTCCTGTGCCCTGCCTGAGCCTAGGATTTAAGAAACTCCACAGGAACACAGAGTTTGGTTTATAGACCTACAGAGGAACTTGCAGAAACCAATAAAGCCTTAGTTCGCATATTTTGCAAACGTAAATAAAAACGGTCAGTAGGTTTGTTCATTTAAAATGATTAAAAGTTACATTGTCTCTCATGCTTAGAATAAATAAAAGCACTTAAAAAAAAAACTCTTCCATTCACAAAACAGTAAAGAACAAAAGGTCCAGCAGATTTGTGGCTAGTTTACATATGTGGCAGCCCTTGCTGCTCCACTGAAAAGAGATCCATGATGAATCGCTTTTCAGAGGATGGTTGGAAGGCAAAAGGTCATCTCCTCACAATGTATTTTAACCCTGAAAAGCCTGCATCCCTGTGCCAGAACTGCATGCATTACAAATGGTTGTTGCGCAGCCCCATTAACGTGAATGAACTGCGTATGGCAGCAGTCCTGCACACTGACATGTGGTATAATTTCTGCCAGGGTATATGTACAAACCTGTCCAACCGTTGCTGCAGCTTTAGGGGGATGTTGATGCGCAGTAAAACCACTGAATAACCACCTTTTTTATGAGCCACCTGTTTGAATGATCTCTTAAATTGATGCTAAAGAATAGCCTTATTTTCCAAAAATCATCCATACACAACCACTACTTAATGCCCCGTAATATATTTATCATGAAATCATTTATCACTATTTTTTTCCTCCTCTGTGAACACCTTAACTGCCTTTCTTCCTCATTTCCTTCTGAGCTTCCTCAGGTTTGTTTGGAAGGAGCAAAGAGAGGAGCGTTTGAAGGGTGGTAAAAGTGCAGCTTAACTGCAGGGTTTTACCGCCCCCAATCACAAATGTAAACAAGTCCCTTAACTGTTTAAATAACGTGCCTTCATGGATCAACCTCTTACTTAGAAATCATTGTTATTCACCTTTCCGCAGATCTCTGTCTACCTCTCGGCTTAGGGACTGGTGGAGTTGATATCTGCTGTTCACCTATAATGCAAACAAACTTGATGTGAAACACTTATTGTGATGGTGCTAACTTGCATGTGTGTTTTTCATTTTAAAATGTATCAAAATTAAACAGATTTCTTGCAACATGGGCCTTCTAAGCATCATTTAATTATCTTACCATTCACAAAACTTGTTGGTCGTGCAGGGCTCTGCCCTGCTCCAGATCGAGCTCGAGGCAGAGGCTGAGGTGCTACATCACTAGTCCTCCTTGGTGCTGGCACGGGTCGTGTGTATGGTGCACTATCTGTATCAAGTTCTTTTTGAGGTTTGTTCGGAAGAGGAGGTTTTGGAGGAGTACGTGGTTTAGGTGGGCTTTGGACTGCATTTTGTATAGAATTTTCTTCAACAGACTCAGGACTGCTGGTGCCCGTCCGAGGCCGATGATGGTGGGTACACACAAACGTGCCAGTCTCAGATCCAGGTCGATAAGAACCTGGCAGCAGAGTGCTGGAGCATTCTTTACACCTGTAACATATGGGGGTGGGGGGGATTACTTATATAAATAGGTCACTTTCTTACCAGTTTAGATAGGGGCAAAATGCATGGGGTAAATTAGCCTATAAACAGGTTAAACATTTGCATTCACCTTTAACAACTTTAAGGCTAAACTCCAACTTTCTTTTCACTAGAACTGAATGGCACAATCAATCCCAGCATAGATCATACCTCTGTACCATGTTGCTCTGTTGTCTGCAGATCCCAATTTCTGGGTTTAGTTGTGGATTTTAACCATGTGACACACTGTATATCCTGCTGTACCTTCCACAGCCACTTCCTGCAGCAGCTAGAATCTGTAACACTCTGTAGTCTTTCTACTTTGTAGTCTTTCAGACACTGAAAATGATGTCACTTTCATCACAGCTCTGATAGTAGGTGGAAGCGATTACATCCTAATTAGGATCCAATCTCGCCCAGTCACTCCTACAGGAAGAGTCCAAACCTCCCAAGTCCTGCCTCACAGATCACAGCATAATTCAAGGAGGAAAACCCTTCACAAACAGCCTATTATGAAATCTAGCGATTAATCGTTAAAAAAACGTGATCTCGATTTAACCCCCTCACGATCTCTATGCAGAATTTCCTGATTTATTCATGTAACAAGTGTAGAGTTTTCTGCTCACTCAGCTGTCAAAAGAAAAAAAAAAAGGCAGCCTTACTATAAACATTGTAACTTTTTGTTCTTAGATCAATGGAATGAACTTCGGTCTGACATGAGGGAAGTGTAACCATTTAAAGACTAAACCTTTTTCTGACACTTGTTTCTTACAAAGTTAAAATCAATATTTTTTGCTAGAAAATTACTTGGAACCTAAAAACATTATATATATATATATTTTAGCAGAGACCCTAGGGAATAAAATGGCGATTGTTGCACACTGCATTTGCGCACTTCAATAAATTTAAAAAAAAACTAAACAGTAAAGTTAGCCCAATTTTTTATATAATGTAAAAGATGATGTTACGCCATGAGAATCATGAGAGAATCGCGATCTTTATTCTGAGCTAAAAATTTGTGATTCTCACTTTAGCCAGAATCATGCAGCTCTACTAGCTATGCTGCTGCTGGGCAAGATGAATGGATCATAATTAGAATTCAATCCTGCCCAGTTAAATATACTGACCAGTAAGAATAGGGCGAGTCCCACCCTCTCAGAGCCCTGCTCTCTGTGAAGGGATTCGTTTATACATGAAGCAAAACACCTTCATAATCTCCCATAGCCCTTTCTCTGTAGTCTTGCAGTAAGCCATTATTCTTTGGCATGCTGCAAGACAGGAATGACACAGCAGGGGGTATGACACATTTACACCTTTCACCACCCACATGAAGGCCCAGAAACACCCAAAGTAACTATAGGCCCACCCACATCAACTCTCAGAACTGGTACAAGTGAGTCCCATAGCCCAACCTGAAACTACAGAGGCTTGAAGAATCGCGGGTATTAAGACTGGCACCCATCATCTCCTGCATTTGCTGCACCCACATGCTAACATAAACACCAGGGCCATTAGACATGTGCGCTCATGCACATTCCACTCCCATCTTGCCTTCCTCACCTTCCTTTTCCTATTCTCAGTTGACATTTCTCCTAATCCTGGTCTGCCATTTTCCAACTGCAACACATATCCAATACCCCTCAGCCTCTGGCAACCATCGCAATTTGCTCAGTTTAATTTCTATCCCCCTTCTTCAAACCAGCCCCCCAATCTCATGCGCCCTTTAGAACACCCACTCCGTCTATAACAAGCCAACATCTGTGCATGACCTTTTCATCTCTCATGGCTTTAACATGATGACCATAACTGAAACCTGGCTTAAAAATTTTGACTCAGCTTCTCCTGCTGCCCTCTTCTAAAGTGGCCTCCATTGGACTCACTCCCCCAGACCCAACAGACAGAAGGGAGGTGGAGTTCCTTCTATCCCCACAAAGCACCTTCCAAGTCCTTCCTATCCCTGCCTCTATATCACTCTCTTCTTTCAAGATGCACTGCATTCGTCTGTTTTCTCCCATTTCTCTGAGGATGGCAGTAATTTATCGGCCTCCTGGATCAGTATTGTGCTTTTTTGACGACTTTGCTGCCTGGCTACCCTACTTTCTCTCCTATGAAATACTCACTATCATTCTTGGTGACTTCAACATTCCTGTCAATGTTAACAGCCCAGCTACAGCTCAACTTTACCTCATCTTTTGACCTAACCCAATGGACACATACTTCCACTCACTCCAATGGTAATACCGTCCCAGTATTCTCGTACCTCACCAACACCCCCTTTACTCTCTCTGATCACAACCTCATCAGTTTCACTGTATCCTTGCCTCCAACTACCCATCTCTCCAAGCAGCAAACGATTACTCGTAGGAACCTTCGCCACTTTAACCCTTCTCTTTTCTATTCTGCTACTGACCACCTATATGACATAATCTCTCCCCTGTCCTGGCCACCTCTGTCTACAACAGTTCACTCTCATCATCACTGGATGCAATTGCTCCTCTAACCACACACAGAATCAGGCCCCGACCGCTACAACGCTGGCAAAGTGACAACACTAGAAATCTCAAGAGACATTGCCGTGCTCTTGAAAGACTGTGGCGTAAAACCAAATGCCTGCAAGACACCCTATATAAATCTGCCCTTCTAAAATACAATTCCTGCCTCCATGCTGCCAAACAAGCCTACTTTGTCTCTTTTATTAATAGCTTGTCATCCAGTCCCCGGCTCTTCTCAACCTTTAACTCTGCTTTGTCCCCCGCCCCCTCTACCTACTAACTCACTCACTGCCAAAGAAATTGCCAATCACTTCAAAGACAAGATTGATGCAAATCGTGAGGACACCTAAACACAGACGTTAATGTCTAACCCCACCCAACACACCTTGCCTAACAGTACAATCAACACTCTCCTCTTTTGAACTGGCTACTACTGAAGAGGTTACAAAACTTTTCTCAGATGCCCAACAAACCAATTGTCCCCTGGATAATGTTCCCTCACAACTACTACGGTCACCCTCTTCTTCTATCCTATGCTCCCTCACTCACATCTTCAAACTCTCCCTCTCTAATGGCACCCCCCCCCCCCCTGTAAAACATGCGCAGATCACTCCCATACTTAAAAAGCCCTCACTGGACCCCACAAACCTGAACTACTTAAGACCCATCTCATTGCACTCATTCACCTCTACACTTCTAGAACACTTGGTCTACAACCATCTTAGCTCCTACCTCTGTGAAAATAACCTTCTTGGCCCCTTATAGTTTGACTTTCGCTCGCAGCACTCCACGGAAACTGCCTTACTAAAACTCAATAACGATTTACTAACTACTAAAACCAACAGCCACTACTACTACTACTTGACCTCTCTGCGGCTTTTGATACTATTGACCACCCGCTCCTTCTCAATAAATTAATTTCCCTTGGCCTCCAAGATTCTGCTCTATCCTGGTTCTCTGCCTACCTATCACAGCGCTCCTTCGGTGTTACCTCCAACTCTATCCCGTCCATTGCCCCTTTCTGTGGGAAACCCCCAAGGCTCTGTTCTTGGACCCCTTCTCTTCTCTATCTACACATCCTCCCCTGGTCACTTGATAACCGCCCATGGCTTCCAATACCACTTATATGCCGATTACACCCAAATCTATCTGTCTACTCCTCACCTCACTCCTTCAGTCTCCTCTCGCATTACCAACTTACTAACAGATATAAACATGGATGTCGCACCACTTAAACAAAATCTCTCTAAAACCGAGCTATTATTATTTCCCCCCCCCCCCCCCCCCCGACTTTTCCATCAAAATCAACAATGCAACCGTCAGCCCCTCCCCTCATGCCAGGATACTAGGTGTAATCCTAGACTCTGACTTGTCCTTTCAGCCTCAAATCAAATCGTTGTAAAAAGTTTGTAGAATTCACCTCTGTAACATCTTTAAAGTTTGCCCCTTTTTAACAAATGAAACCACCAAACTCCTTATTCACTCCCTTGTTATGTCTTACCTTGACTATTGCAACTCCCTTCTCATCGGCCTACCTCTCCATAGGCTATCCCCTCTTCAGTCTATCGTGAATGCTGCTGCCAGGCTTATCCACCTTACCCACCTTTCAGCGTCTGCCAACCCTCTCCTCCAATCCCTACACTGGCTCCCAATCGCCCAGCGAATTAAATTCAAAATACTAACCACAACATACAAAGCCATTCACAACTCAGCCCCGAGCTACATCACCAATCGTGTCTCCAAATATCACCCAAACCGTCCTCTCCGCTCCCCTCAAGACCTCCTACTCTCAAGCTCCCTCGTCTCCTCCTCCCATGCTCATCTCCAGGATTTCTCCAGAGCCTCTCCCATCCTCTGGAACTCGCTACCTCAATCTGTCCGGCTATCCGCTACTCTTGCTACCTTCAGGCGATCCCTGAAAACTCACCTCTTTCTCTTCCAGGAAGCCAATCAAGCCTCCAACTAATCTTTTACCACTTCCATCAGCTCGTTCCCCACAGTTACAACCTTTTGTACCACCTGCCCCACCCTATTAGATTGTAAGCTCTTCTGAGTAGGGCTCTCTTAATCCTCTTGTATTTTATTGTATTATAACTGTATTGTCTATATTGTTGTATTGTAAAGCGCTGCATAAACTGTTAGCACTATATAAATCCTGTAGAATAATAATAATAATAATAATAATAATGCCACATCAGTTCTCATCCATGCCATATCCATGCCACTACAGTGCACATCAGTGCCTCACAAAAGTGTAATAGGTAGTCAAATTAGATTTGAAATTTATGTCCCTAGAACACCTGATGGTGCTCCCTGCATGTGGGGCCTCTGTATGTGGCCAGGCAGTGTAAAAGTCTCACCCATGTTGTAGCGCCATACTCAGGATGCATAGCAGAATGTGTTTTGGGGTGTAATTTGTGATATGCATATTCTGTGTGAGAGAAATAACCTGTTAATATGACGATTTTGTGAGAAAAAAAAAAGAAAGAAAAGAAAAAAATCTTAATTTTGCAAAGAATTGTGGCAAAAAAATTACAACTGCAAAAAACTCACCATGTCTCTTACTAAATACATTGGATTTGGTCATTTGGGGGGGGGGGGGGGTACTTGTACTTTCCTGGCTTGTTAGGGTCTCAAGAAATGAGAGCCGTCAGTACATAAAGTGTGATCGGATGTGATCAATTTTCAATGATTGGCACCATAGCTTGGAGACTCTATAACTTTCACAAAGACCAAATAGTTTACACTGATTTGGGTTATTTTTACCAAAGATATGTAGCAGTATAAATTTTGGCCAAAATTTATGAAGAAAAATTACTAATTTGCAAAATTTAATAACAGATGTAATTTTTTTTTACCAAATTTTCGGTCTGTTTTCATTTTTTTAAAATAGTTTTTATTGCGCACATGAGTATCAATCATACTGTACATCAGACAGGGGTTACATCAAGATCAATGAAAAAAAAAACAACATACATCAGTAGCAATAATCTTGTACATATCAATGTTCTCTTAACTGAGCACATTAAGTCTCCACCCCTATCTTACACTGGAGTATAAGTGCTTTTCTTTTTTTTTTATATATAAAAAACATTAAACCAGAACCAAAACCAGTCAGATAACCAAAGAAAACCCCTCCCTCCCTGGGGGATGTCTGCATGTGGTGTTCGATAGGATACAAGAACCCAATTCTGTCAACCTTGAGAGACGTATATTCACTAGATTTACAATTAAAAAATCTTAAGCAGTCTAATGGTTTATCACCCCTCCTCTTCCAACGTGTTCTCAGAGTCAACCCACCGAAACCATGCCTTCCTAAACTTCTTGGTAGCCCCTCTAGCTTCATAGGTCATTTTATACATCAGCAAATCTGCATTTATTATGTTCATCCACATCCCCAGAGTCTGCTGGTCGTCATGTATCCAGTGTCTGGCAATGAGTTTTCTCACACCAAAGAATAGGATCCTAAGGAACAGTTTTGTGTATGCATTCATCTCTTCTTAATCAAAGACCCCAAGGAGGCAACAAAGGGGGGAGCAAATGTTAGGCAAATAAAACTTATTCGAGATAAATTCAGTCACCTGAGACCATAATGCTGGTGAAGAAAACGGAACTGAATCATTTTATCCGTAGAGGAGATAACAGACACCAAATATGTGTCCAGTACCTCCTGCCACAGTTCTTCAGACAACTCCAGGACAATCGCCTCCCACCGCGCCATGGGCTTAGAAGTTGAAGTCATTACCCCCGGGCCCACTGCCCCATAGTATCTAGAGATTCGCTTAGCTGGATCTGGATCAATCAGAACCTTTTCCAAGTCCGTGTCCTGTAGCATAATTTCACCTCCCCCAAACTGAGCTATCGCTGCATGGCGCAGCTGCGCATAGCGAAAGAACCAGGTTTTAGGTACTCCAAATTGTTCTCTTAATTGTGTAAATGTACAGAAATGATTATCCTGATAAATGTGGTGCAAGTATTTTATGCCGTATTTTGCCCATGTGCTCTGCCCACCCGGTAAATTCAGAAACTCCTCTAGGGTCCTATTACACCACGGGGGGCTATTTGGAGATAGCCACAAGGGGTCATCTTTCCTCCGTTGAGAGCACAAGTGAAACACTTTCCCAGGAAGTGCCATAACCAAACCCACCTTCCTCCCCGGGATCCCTTTTCTGTACAACATATTTTGTAGTGTTTCTTGTGAGGTGGCAACTGCTGCCTTTAACAGGGTAGTGGCATTGGGCGTTTGTGGAAAAAGTCGCCAGTGCAAAAAGGATAGCTGTGAGGCCATAAAATAAGAATGTAAATCAGGAAGGGCCATCCCTTCCATTGTGATTGGCAACTTTAAAACCGCTAAAGATACCCTGGGTGCTTTGGAACCCCATAAAAATCCCACAATAATGGAGTCAATGTGCTTGAAGACCCGTAGTGTCACAAAAACTGGGGAATTCGTGAGAACATAAAGAAACTTAGGAAGAAAAATCATTTTAAACAGATTTATCCATCCCATCAAGGTGATCGGTAAATTCTGCCATTTCTGTACCTTCTCCTGAAGATTTCCCACAATCTGCATCACATTCGTCTCCAAAAATTTAGAGATGGGAAGCTGAACCTCAATCCCCAAATACTTAAAAGAGGTAGACAATAGGATGGGGCAGTCCAACGGGACTACCACTGCTTCATCAATAGGGAAGAGGGAGGATTTTTACCAATTAATTCGGAATCCGGAGTAATCTCCAAACTCCTGAATCAATCGGAAGGCTTCTGAGAGGGAAGGCCCCTAATCCTGCAGATATAACAACATGTCTTCTGCATAGAGCGACACTCGCTCCTCAAACTCCCCAAGTCGCAGAACAGTCAGGTTTGGAGTAGCTCTCAGCTTAACCGCTAGGGGCTCTATACCCAGGGCAAACAGGAGAGGTGAAAGTGGGCACCCCTGCCTGGTGCCCCGAAATATAGGGAAGGAATCTAAGATAATGCCATTAACCCTCAGTCGGTCTTTTTTCATTTAAAGCGCAAAAAATAAAAAACCCAGTGGTGATCAAATAACACCAAAAGAAAGTTCTATTTGTGGGTACAATGTTGCATGAGTAATTGTCATTCAAAATGTGAGAGCACTGAAAGTTGAAAATTGGTCTGGTTAGGAAGTGGGTTTAAGTGCCCAGTGGTTAAATATGTCATAATTTAAAAAATATCTAACCAATCGACAATCACTCGCCTGTAATCGCTGCATTACGTGCGAGTGGCAGTGATTAGCTGCGAGGGTGTTGGCAGTCTCCTGTTCAATGGGGCTGCCTCTTGCAGCTGATAGCAGAACCTCTGCTGGGTTCTCACATCTGAATCAGAGTGCTGGTGCACTCGTAGGTGTGAATGTACCATAATGGATAATAGAGAGGAAAAAAAAAAAAAAGATTTTGGACTGGACATACACTTTAAAAAAAAAAATTGTGAGCAGCTTGCTGTCTTATGAAGTTAAAATCCAGGCTATCATTATACTGTAGATATACAAAAACTGTGATATAATAGGACACAGAAACCGAAAAATGATGGGCAAAGGGAGGAAAATAACCTCAAAGGGAATAAAAGAAAATGGCTTAAAGGTGTACCTGAAACACTGCCGATGATACAGCTTTCCATCTACTAAGCATCTCTGTACAAGGTGAACATGATGCTGGCATAAGGCACAGGTGCTGCTCAGTGCCACACGAGTGGCTGTACTTGTGGTATCCAAATGACCCTAAATAAGATAAAAAAAAAAAAAAAAAAAAAAACACACTTTACATATACTGAAACTCTCATTATACACTGTTAATTACCTGAATGGTGACCAATAACCAAAGTAAATGGGAAATTAATCTGATTGTAAAAAAAGCAGTAGCCAAAAGTATAGAACTAAAGGGCAAAACTTTTTTATTTTTCATTTTGGATAGCGTAAGGTAGGGTTATAAACTTTTTGTGTAAAAAAAAAATAAATAAATTTTTGTGTGTGCCATGGGAGAGATTCCCCTTCACTTTCTATCCAATATTCAAAACAGAAAGTGGGTGGAAATGTAAGTGTAACCAGATCTGGTTTCTCCATTGAAAGATTTCCCATGAGTACCGATTCCCACAGGGGCAACACGACTTCAGCGCGACTTTGCAAGGCAACTTCAACGCGACTTTAAGCAACTTACAAAGCGACTTCAAGTCACCTCCAGGACAGGCGACTTTGGCTGTGGCCAATCACAGAATAATTAGCTCTCTGGGAGGGAGGGGTTTGCCCGGGTAAACTAAATTTCTTTACCTGTAAAGTTGCTTCAATATAGATGGAGATCTGACTTGGAGGCAACTTCAATTGAAATCTATGGGTACAGGTCACCTAGAAGTCGCCTTGAAGTAGTACAGGAACCTTTTCTGAAGTCGGAGCGACTTCAGTAGTGTACATTAAGACGGCTCTCATTGACTATAATGCAATTCCCAATGTCAAGCGACTTGGGTCGACTTGAGGGCTGACAAGTTGGATCCCAAGTCGATCCTTACTGTTACGGGGACAACACAAAATTTTGGATTTTCTTTTTACTTTCACTTTCAATGATAACAGTAAACAGTACAAATAAAAAAGGTGAATCTCCCCAACAGGGACACGGACAGCAATAAAAACCGAAAACAGGTGTTCTGATCCCTCTCCACTCTATTCAAACCAAAAAAAAAGTTTTTCCTTTGTTTACAATTTAGGGTGCAAATATAAATGCAGGTTTTCTAAGAATGCTTATAGTAGCATTTCTCTGCTAATAATTAAAAGGTGTATGGGCTGCTGCTGCTGAAATTCCCAAAAGACTGTTCTGCTTTAATACCCTTTAGGATAGAGGAGCTGATCATTCAAAAGCCGCACCAAGTAATGTGGCTCTCAGGGTCTTTAGTGCCTCAAGCATTATATGAGCAGGTAGCATTCATACCTGTCAAGCCTAAGCCATTTGGGCAGTTCAACAGGAATAGGCAAAATTTGTGTATCCCTCTCTGTTCAACACAAACCAGTTGTTAGACTGGCTTCTGTCAAACACTCCTGCTGAAAAAACAGTATTCAATTAGGCACCGCACAGGATGGGGGGGGGGGGCCATGACTGAGAGCGCTGACCGGAGTGTTCTGGCAGCCACCCCCATGTCAGAACACAATAGCTCAGCAGGGGAGATGTACTAACATCACATAATTAGTACAGCAGTTCCGACCTGAGCTGTCTGTTTTTTTGTAGTGTGTACGAGGCTTAACATCCCCTCTGCTCGGGAGCGAGGGCAGACTGAACCACGAGCATGCAGAGGAGGCTCCTATCTAAAGGTGCTTAGAGAATAAAGGTAAAAACACACTCCCATTATTGCTACATAAGAGAATGGATAATGGGAGTGTGTTTATTACAACCACTTTTAACTCTATTAAGTGGGGCTATTTTTTACCTGAGGCTGTGCAATTTGACTCTCTCCTTGCTGCGGTGGGGAAGTCTGTTTGAACTGAGGAACTCCAGCTGTGAAGATAAATAAAAGTATACATTAACGAGAATAAAATGGTAGCAGAGTGCAAACTACCAGAAAAAGAGTAATGCTGGCCATACACTGATCAAAATTTGGCCAATTCAGCAGGGACTGGCCGACTTTCAATCAGTGTGTGGCTGTCCCCATCTCCTTGTGAGGATGGAGGAATCTCCCCTTCTGGGATATTTTATTGAGACAGCGGTATCCGCAGATGTCATAACACACCCAAAATGCAAATGAAATATTTACTGCCACCGTTGTGCTGATAAGGTGGAAACCAAAAGCACCCAGTGATTAATCCCAATGGAGAACAGCTCACTGTCACAATCGACCCCCAAGATTACTGAAAGGTCTGAAAGCGTTTTTGTATAGTCCACTCTGGACTGCCATCCTCATATATGAATCTGAATTACAGATGAATACCTCAAGATGGAAATCCCATATGCATGGAAAAAGAAGTCAATTGTGAATTACCACTTAAAAACGATTTATTATAAAACTAAAAGGTTAGAAAGACAGAAATAGTGTCAGAATGTAATCAAACGTTACAGACTCAGACTCCAGCACCAGAAACCAGTCACTCACATAGCTCAAAACGCATCTAAGCGTGACAACACCAATGGGAACCCGCCATACACATGCAAGTTTCCTCTGAATGAGGAAGTCAAAACTGAACGCTTTTGAGCTACGATAGTGCCTGGTTTGTGGCAGCAGATTGTGAGTCCATAGCGTGGGATTTAGGACATGCTGACCTTATTTCTGCCTATGTGAGTGTAACCTTTTTGTTTTAAAGTGGTACTTCACTATTCACTAGAACCCAAAATGGTTAGCCATGCCAACCACTCTAAAGCTAAAACCAGCCAGTGGGGCAGAACTCAGACCAGACAGCAAGCACAGAATTGAGGCCAACCAGGCCTGAAACTATTCAAGTGATTCAGTCTGCAGTACCATTGATGAAACCCTGCATAATAAATAAAAAAAAATAAGAATAAAAAAAGGTGCTGCAACCTGGTGATCTGTGATCTCTTCATGTTGTTCAGGTAGATCTCCACCTCTCAAAGGTAGCCTACTTCTATTGCTCAAAATAAAGTTGTTCCAAGTACACAAGAATATCAGTGCACACACACACACGGGTTCTAGGTATGAGCTATTTTCATTGTCCCAAATGTCAGCATAGTAGAGAACGCATACATGGTGCCAAGCTTTATGCCATGTAGACTCAACAGTAAGTTAGAGGATATCTTTTCAATGTGAGGGAAGTTTCTTCTTAGGCTTTGGTTCACATATATGCGAATTGGATGCGTTTTGAACGCGACGCGTGAACTGGCATGCCTTCTCTATGGAGCCGGTTCACATATTTGCTGGCCGGCTGCGGTCAATTTTAAAAAAAATTTCTGTGCGTTTTCTAGTCCGGTTCATGTGCAATTTCAAGTAAAAATTTGAACCTGAATCGCACCTGAACTGGTGAACAAAACTGAACCAGATTCCTTTAAAAAAATGCAGGGAAATTGCGGTCGAAACATATGGAAACAGAACCTGCGACAGCTGTCATAGAAATAAATATCCCCATTGAAACTATCCCTTAGACGAGTGAATCTTCCTGAAGGAGACAAGGACAACAACATAAATCTGACAGTGGTTCTAAACCAGGGGTAGGCAACCTCGGCCCTCCAGCTGTAGTGAAACTACAAGTCCCAAGAGACATTGCAAGACCCCGACAATCACAGGCATGACTCCTGGAGGCAGAGGCGTGATAGGATTTGTAGTTTACCACAGCTAGAGTGCCGAGGTTGCCTACCCCTGTTCTAAATCCTCAACACTCTATCAAAATCTAAAAAGAAAAATGTTTTGCGTTTAGTTATACTTTACTCACTGACCTGGGTTGGAATTACGGAAAAGGTTGTAATACTGAGATACATAGGTCATAATGCTAAGACGGTCTGGCACTTTCATGGATACCATGTCATATGGGTCGAGCAATGCCGGTATTTCCAGCTCACGCTCTGCCACATCAAATGCCTGAATGGAAAGAAAAAGGGCAAAAAGCAGGTGAAAAGGAGAACACTTTAGAAAGTAATGGGCAATCATATGCAGTATTCCATAACAAACAAGTCAGCTTTCATAAATGTTGTACTGCTAAAAATCGAGTTTCAGCCAAGGAACTCTTTTTACAAAGTTGTGAAGAAAAGACCACAAAAACAGCAATGTAGAAAAGGGAATGTTGGGAACTGAAAACCAAAACACAGTGGGGAACTTTTATCAATACAGTCCTAATGATTGTGGTGTAAATCCATTCGTTGCATGTTAGATTTTATATCACAAGCCAGGAACAGATTTATTTGTAAGTAAGTTGTGAACTGAATTAGACTATCTGCACTTGTTTACAAAGTGGAACCCTTGCACTTCTGCAACAGATATAAGCTAAAATCTCACAGAAGAGGTGCTTGCAGTTGTGGCAGAAGACAAAAAACCTCTTAGGTGGACGATGTCATCAATAACAAGACATTTCTGAAATAGCACCTCTAAGGGATTATTTGCATTACCATACATTGTGTTAAAGAGACCATGTCGCCAACTTAAAAAAACTGCAGGTAAATAAATAAATACTTACTAGTGTTTTTCTTTTCTATATATTTTTTCGTATTCATTGCAATGCATGTTTAAACTTGCTTGAAAAGTGGAATACTCCGGGAGATTCAATTTCCTAGCACAAGCCCCTCCATCCATGTCATAGTCCTCTCCCAGTTTGTGAGTGTCAAATGTATCTCTGTGCTGGCCCTGCATCTTTCCCTTCACCTCCTTACATAACTTTATGTACCTGCCGGGGGAGGAGCAAAGGGTAAATACTGTGTCTAGGGCTGATCACTCAAATGTGATCCCAGCATGAGAGATTACATGCGAGTGGGCACGATCAGCTGCCAGGGCCGGCAACCTTCCCTTGCTTTCAATGGAGCTGCCTCTTGCAGCTACAGTATCTCACAAAAGTGAGTACACCCCTCAGATGTTTGTAAATATTTTATTATATCTTTTCATGTGACAACACTGAAGAAATGACACTTTGCTACAATGTAAAAGTAGTGAGTGTACAGCTTGTATAACTGTAAATTTGCTGTCCCCTCAAAATAACTCAACACACAGCCATTAATGTCAAGACTGCTGGCAATAAAAGTGAGTACACCCCTAATTGAAAATGTCCAAATTGGGCCCAGTTAGCCATTTTCCCTCCCCCGGTGTCATGTGATTCATTAATGTTACAAGGTCTCAGGTGTGAATGGGGAGCAGGGGTGTTAAATTTGATGTCATCAATCTCACTCTCTCATACTGGTCACTGGAAGTTCAACATGGTGCCTCATGGCAAAGAGCTCTCTGAGGATCTGAAAAAAAGAATTTTTGCTCTACATAAAGATAGCCTAGGCCATAAGAAGATTGCCAGGACCCTGAAACTGAGCTGCAGCACGGTGGCCAAGACCATACAGCGATTTAACAGGACTGGTTCCACTCAGAACAGGCCTCGCCATGGTCGACCAAAGAAGTTAAGTGCACGTGCTCAGCGTCCTATCCAGAGGTTGTCTTTGGGAAATAGATGTATGAGTGCTGCCAGCATTGCTGCAGAGGTTGAAGGGGTGGGGGGTCAGCCTGTCAGTGCTCAGACCATACGCCGCACACTGCATCAAATTGGTCTGCAGGGCTGTCATCCCAGAAGGAAGCCTCTTCTAAAGATGATGTACAAGCCTAATAAAACCCTTTTTGATAAAAAAAAAAAAAGATGATGTACAAGAAAGCCTGGAAACAGTTTGCTGAAGACAAGCAGACTAAAGGATATGGATTATTGGAACCATGTCCTGTGGTCTGATGAGACCAAGATAAACTTATTTGGTTCAGATGGTGTCAAGCGTGTGTGGCGGCAACCAGGCGAGGAGTGCAAAGACAAGTGTGTCTTGTCTACAGTCAAGCATGGTGGTAGGAGTGTCATGGTCTGGGGCTGCATGAGTGCTGGGGAGCTACAGTTCATTGAGGGAACCATGAATACCAACATGTACTGTGACATACTGAAGCAGAGCATGATCCCCTCCCTTCGGAGCCTGGACCGCAGGGCAGTATTCCAACATGATTACGACCCTAAACACACCTACAAGATGACCACTGCCTTGCTAAAGATGCTGAAGGTGATGGACTGGTTAAGCATGTCTCCAGACCTAAACCCTATTGGGGCATCCTCAAACGGAAGGTGAAGGAGCGCAAGGTCTTCAACATCCACCAGCTCAGTGATGTCATCATGGAGGAGTGGAAAAGAACTCCAGTGGCAACCTGTGAAGCTCTGGTGAACTCCATGCCCAAAAGGGTTAAGGCAGTGCTGGAAAATAATGGTGGTCACACAAAATATTGACACGTTGGGCCCAATTTGGACATTTTCACTTAGGGGTGTACTTACTTTTGTTTCCAGCGGTTTAGACATTAATGGCTGTGTGTTGAGTTATTTTGAGGGGACGGCAAATTTACACTGTTATACAAGCTGTACACTCACTATTTTATATTGTAGCAAAGTGTCATTTCTTCAGCGTTGTCACATGAAAAGATAAAATAAAATATTTACAAAAATGTGAGATACTGTAATTGCAGGAACTCCTGTTGGGGTTCTCGCATATAAATCGCTGGCAGGGTGCATTCGCAAGTGTGAATGCACCCTTATACCTTGTAATAGTATGTATAAAAACATTTGATAGATTTGACAAGATAAGCAGGTGCAGCACAGGGCATAAGTAAATTATAAAGTCTAGATTGATGAATGTATCAATAATTACTGATACTGCATTTTGCTGACGACTGGAAAAACCTTGAGGGATTCACAACACACTAGTATAGTATCCAACAGTCAACAAAGCATTAATGACTGTTCAGACCTGTGCTTACCATAGAGAATGGTTGTCTCCATGAAGAAATATGTGCATGTTGTAACCAAGAAGCAGATCAGGGCACATAATGCTAGTAAAAGTCCTAAACATCAAGTAAAGTGCACCAGCAAAAAACAGCCTCACTTATTAGGATTTATAAAGGAAGACCATTTAATGACTGTACTTAAGAAATGAAAGGTGATCTAATTGCTTATTGTTGGGTGAAATAGTAGGCCGCACTAGGAGACATTTAGGTGTGCTGCAGTGCACACTGAAAAACAAGGAACACGCTGTCAGGAGGAGAGAGCAAAGGGATGAGATCATCACTTTTCTACTGACCAATCAGCAGGCTA
This sequence comes from Lithobates clamitans, assembly GCA_037952925.1. NCBI lineage: Eukaryota > Metazoa > Chordata > Amphibia > Anura > Ranidae > Lithobates > Lithobates clamitans. The sequence goes on along the minus strand of JBBGZY010000243.1, from coordinate 1,169,913 downwards.
ATCGCACCTCTTGAAACTGTTTCCTGTTATACTCATATGTAGGTTTGAACATGAAACATGACAACAGTCCACAGCCCACCCCTTTCATGAATCCTGGGGTGCTTCTCCGCACACTTCTGCTGATTTTTTTCCTTTATGCAATATGAGTGCCTTTAACTACAGAGAAAATTCAGGTCACCAGCCTGACTCTCCTCTCCAGCAGGGCTGTGTAAATCTCAGGACTGGCCGGACAGAACTGCAAGTGCTTTAAGTTGGAATTCAGGTTTCATATCTTTTTTTAAAGCTTTCACGGCAGATTACAACTCATAGAAAAGGGCTGACTTTGTACAAGAGAATAAATTCCCTAAGATAAATATAGCTTTTCATTTTAAATCACTAAGGTTATCGCAGGCTTGTCATGCATGTTTTTCCTTTTAAAATGGCAGATAAATTACATTGCTGAGCTTTTAAAGCACCTCTACTTTGTTTGTAAAGGCAGGAAACACTAGGAAGGAAGTATGATGAAGAATGAGATGTGCATTACTGAAACACTTAAGGGTTAGCATCCTTGTTTATTGAAAATATTATGTATATAACATTTTGCAGGTTTGCCCTGCAGAGTAGAGCACATTTGGTGATTTACAGTTTTTTTGGGGGAGGTGCATTTGTACAGGCGTTTTTGCTGGCGTCTAAGGCTACCTGTCAAAACTAGGCACCCATCCCCACCCCCCAAAAAATATCCTCCAAATATGGCAGAAGAGGAGGGGGGAGGAGGAGGAAGAGCAGAACACCCCCTCTTAAATTAGGTTCAGCTTTAAGGTATTTCACCTTCATACATTCTATGCATGAAGGTAAAAAAAACCCTTCTGTTGAAGAGGATCAATCCCACCCCCCCGCCCCCCCTTATACTTACCTGAGCCCAATCTCAATCCAGCTCTGTGCATGAGAGCAGCGCCTATCCCAGCTCTCGCCTTTCTCTGTGGAAAAATTGATAGCAGCAACCATTGGCTCCTGCTGCTATCAGTCAAATCTTATGATGAGGGAGCGAGGCAGGGCTGAGCCCCACTGTCTGTCTATAGGTGCAGACAGCGGGGGTTGGGAGGGAGCCCACATGTGTGTCCCCATAGAAGGTGGCTATGTTTCTATGGGTGCACTTGCAAAATGGGAGGAGCCAGGAGCGCCAGTATGGAACCCCAGAAGAGGCGGATAGGGGCTGCTCTGCGCAAAACCTTTGCACAGAGCAGGTAAGTAAGGTAAGTATGACATATCTTTATTTTAATTCAAAAACGGAAGCTTTACAAACACTTTAAGGCCCCTTTTACACTGGGGCGGTGAGTGCATCGGCGGTAAAGCGCCGCTATTTTTAACGGCGCTTTACCGTCAATTTCGCGGCACTATTCGTCCGCTCGCAGGGCACTTTTACCCCCCACTAGTGGCTGAGAAAGGGTTTAAACCACCGCAAAGCGCTGCCGCAGCAGCGCTGTGTCGGCGGTTTAGCCATGCTGCCCTATTGATTTCAATGGGCAGGAGTGGTTTGGGAGTGGTGTATACACCGCTCTTTCAATGCTCCAAAGATGCTGCTAGCGGGACTTTTTTTTAGCGTCCTGCCAGCGCACCGCTCCAGTGTGAAAGACCTCGGCTCTTTCCAGGCGCTATTTTTAGCATTATATTGCCTGCAAAGCGCCTCAGTGTGAAAGGGGTCTAAAGATAAATGGTTCACTTCGCGTATATGGCAGAACCACCTACATAAAAGTGGTCCAATTGAGGCCTTCAATGCGTAGATCAACTAGTATAAAAAGGAAAATGTAAAAAAAGTGACTAGTATCAGGGACACTGTGATGTAATAATACCCAACATTCAGCTAAGCATCATCAAAAATGTGTCAAAACGTAAATAAAAGTTGTAATGAAAAGGCGAGCATGAAGGAATCTAGGGCTGCAACTAACAACTATTTTCATACTCGATTAGTTGGCCGATTATTGTTTCGATTAATCGGTTAATAACCTTTAAAAAAAAAAAAAGTGTGGTGTATAACTTAGTTAATATGTAAAGTTTAAAAAAAAGACAATTTATTCTTAAATAGCTCTATGCAGTGGTAAATATAAATAACCAACTATATGGTTAAGGAGTAAAATCTTTAATCCACTCTGAGAATAACAGACAGAATAGATATACTGTATATACTATAAGAGGTTGAATCTGGTAAATATCATCAGACTCAGAGATCACATTTATTTTTATTTAAAAGAAAATAAAAGTTAAAGACTGTTTTGCAGATTTTCAAACATAACTGTAATATAATATATGCTCGCCACACAAAAACAATGTCTTCCTTCAAAAAAAAAATTTTTTTTCATTTTATTATCGTTAGTGGGGTCAAATCGATGTTCATTTTCAACCACAGTGACAGGAAAATGTAGAAATAATAGAAAATCTCCTGGTGAAAGGAATTTTTAGACAGGGTATTTGGTTTTCGTTCAGAAATTACATTATTTTAAAACAGAAGTGAAAATTTCAAACATTCTTTCATTCAGCGAATGTACAAAGATTTTTGGTATGAATATTCTCATCTGAAAATCGATCCTTGTGGCCAGCATAAGGCTCGGTGCACACCTATGCAGTTTGCTTTTGATCTGTTTCTGCAGTGCTTTTTGCTGTGAGTTTTGATTTTTTTTGCATGTGATTTTGCTGCGATTTGTGTTTTAGCATTTTTTTATGCCCTTTTTTTGGCCAATTTGTTGTTGGGCAGATTTAAAAAACACAAATTGCTGCAAAAACGCATTACATGCTTTTCTGCAGCTTCTCCATTGAAGTACATTGAACCAAAAAAGCACAGTTTTACATTGAAAAAAAGATGAACTGTGGTGCGTTTCTGCAAAAAGCACCAAAAAAACGCATAGGTGTAAACAAGGCCTAAGACGTTTAGTAACATATAACAGGGTTAAAAAAAAATAATAAATTTAGCCCTTTATAGTACAAAAAGAGCAAATAATCTCTACTGTAAGGGGTTTTTTTTTTTTTTTTTTTACTGTGCAAAAGTGAAAGTAATATTTACAGAAGCGATTTGCTCTTTTTGTACTATAAAGGGCTAATTTTAGTTTCTTTAACCCCATTATGTCACTGGCCAATTAATCGATTATGAAAATAGTAATCGATTAATTTCATAATTGATTGATTAGTTGTCAATTGATCGATTAGTTGATTTGATCCTAAAGGAATCTAAATAGCATCAAAATAATCTTCCAGCAAACAATAATGGTAACCACACGAGGGAGACTAAGCTCCTATTGATCCTACTATCACTGCATAACGGTTTTAACTGAATTTACCTGTAATATCTAAAAAAAAGTTGTATATCTTTTTACAAACATTATCATCCTTGGGGGCCTATAAAGTCCCATCATTTCTAGTTTATTTTTATTTATCATTCCAATTATACTTTAATATTACTTTGATCTTGCAAAAAGGATGTGGCAAGATCATTCACACTTTGCCATTTTTGTGCGTTGCGTTAATGCACTTTGTGTTACATGTTAATGTCCACTGTGTCAAATAAATGGTTTGCCTTTTCACAGATTAGTTCCTCTATGCCTGGCCTGTAGGATGGTAATTTCAGTCGCACATATTCTTCTGAATTATCATTATCTATGGTTAGGCTGGCCATACATTATACAATTATCAAGTACAATTTTCCTTTAGATTTCCCAAAACCATATAATATGAGGTGAAACCTAAACACTTTCAATTTGTATGTCATCAGGTAGGCCCTTTCACCACAAAGTTGAAGGTGAATCTAAAGGAAATTAAATAAGAAAATTGTATAATGTATGGCCAGTCTAAAGCAGGGCATACACTGTTCGAACCTTGGCTGGTTTAGCGGGAACCGGTCGAGATTCAAACCATGTATGGGCAGGCTGAATGTACCAAGTTGATCAATCAACATGGGTACAACCAGCATGAAGTGTTTTACCTGCGATTATCATTAGTGGCTACTACAGCCGCTAGTAATTATCGCGGTCTTCTCCCGGTGGGGACAGCTTCCCCCACCCCCGGCGGGAGAAGACAGACAATGGCCTGGCAGGAGAGATTCCCACATCCACACTGTCTATGTTGATGGGGAATCAAGCGAATTTCTTAAAATCGCTCTGTGTATGGCCGGCCTAAGTCAGCTTTGAAATGGACTGAACACTGCCTTCAAGTGTAAAAAAATAATAATCTGTTCGCACATACAGTTTAAAAAAAAAAAAAAAAAAAAAAAAAGAAGTGTCTGGTAAACCCAATACACTACAGACTAGAGGATATAAACAGTATTCATTTTTTTGGCGAAAATATTTTCGTTTTAGTCGACTGAAATACAACTAAAGCTAAAACAATTCGGGTGGCTAAAATATGGCTAAAACTAAAATGGCATTTTAGTCATAGTTACATAGTAGGTGAGGTTGAAAAAAGACAAGTCCATCAAGTCCAACCTATATGTGTGATTATATGTCAGTATTATATTGTATATCCCTGTATGTTGCGGTCATTCAGGTGCTTATCTAATAGTTTCTTGAAGCTATCGATGCTCCCCGCTGAGACCACCGCCTGTGGAAGTCCGTGACACACAGAGATCACCACTGATGCGGGCACAGGCAGGCTGCACATGATGGGCACTGGTAAAGCTGCTGAGCACCGGCAAGCTGCACATGATGGATACTAATGGGGCTGCTGGGCACTGGCAAGCTACACATGGTGGACACTGATGGGGCTGCTGGGCACTGGCAAGCAGTACATGATGGACACTGATGGGGCTGCTGGGCTGCATATGATGGGCACTGGTGGGCTGCATATGACGGGCACTGGTGGGCTGCATATGACGGGACACTGCACATGATGGACATTGATGGGGCTGCTGGGCACTGGCAAGCTGCATATGATGGTACACTGATGGGGCTGCTGGGCACTGGCAAGCTGTACATGATGGACACTGATGGGGCTGCCGGGCTGCATATGATGGGCACTGGTGGGCTGCATATGACGGGCACTGATGAGGCTGCTGGGCACTGGCAAGCTGCATATGATGGGCACTGGTGGGCCGCATATGACGGGCACTGGTGGGCTGCATATGACGGCACTGGCGGGCTCCATATGACGGGCACTGGTGGGGCTGCTGGGCACTGGCAGGCTGCTGGCACAGGCAAGCTGCATATGACGGGCACTGGTGAGGCTGCTGGGCACAGGCAGGCTGCATATGAGGGGCACTGGTGAGGCTGCTGGGCACAAGCACTGATCTCTTGAATCACGTCTGCGATCTCTGACCATCTCCTGTATCACGTCTGCAGTCTCTGACCATCTTCTGTATCACGTCTGCAGTCTTTGACCACCTCCTGTATCATGTCTGCAGTCTCTGACCATCTCCTGTATCATGTCTGCAGTCTCTGACCATCTCCTGTATCATGTCTGCAGTCTCTGACCATCTCCTGTATCATGTCTGCAGTCTCTGACCATCTCCTGTATCATGTCTGCAGTCTCTGACCATCTCCTGTATCATGTCTGCAGTCTCTGACCATCTCCTGTATCATGTCTGCAGTCTCTGACCATTTCCTGTATCATGTCTGCAGTCTCTGACCATCTCCTGTATCATGTCTGCAGTCTCTGACCATCTCCTGTATCACGTCTGCAGTCTCTGACCATCTTCTGTATCATATCTACTAGAGGTGCATCAAATGGAAATAAGAGAAGTAAGAGATTGCAGATATGGTACAAGGAATGGTTAGAGACTGCATTTTTTCTTGACCTTTCTTGCACTAAAGGTGCCAATAATGGCAAAGAAATTCATATTAATTTAAATTGCTGCTATTAAAAAGTTGAATACAATACAATTATATATAAAAATAATATAAATATTTATTAAAACTGTCATTTTCGGTATCGGTTTTCGGCCTAGTGCATCCTTCATTTTCGGTATCGGTTTCGGCACCAAAATTTCCATTCGGTGCACTCCTACTTTTCATAGATCAAGACAGATATAGATTTTAGACCAAACATTAATATGAAAGTGAACTGATGTAATAGGAGCAACAATCTAATACAAGTAAAGCCTTTGTTAGGCCAACTTGGAAAACAGGAAAGTGCAGTTGGATTTTTTTTTTAAATTAATGATGTCAAATAAATGCATAGAGGTCATCCACATCTTAATGAGCAAAAGGCATGAGCAAGTATTACTAGGTACTACCAAGCCCAACCTATTAGAAGAATGACTTTTAAATGCTTATGACCAAATGTTGCACATTAGTTCATTGCAATTAGGAATGGAAATTGTGTTTGTGTAATTAAAGGAAATAAATCTTATCATGTAAGAGACTGCTTCACAGAAGTGCACTAAACTACAACATATTTAAAACAGTAATTCCCTTGCAATCGCTTAACAGACAAACTATTCATATAGAGTGCGCACAATCACACACGTGAACAAATCTGGTCAGATGCCAACAGAACGTCATTCGATTGTGAAATTTTTTTATTGGGCTATATACACATTTCCTGTGGTGACGTCCACTGTAACCATTCACCACAACCAAACGCAGGGTGCCCTTGAGTCACTGTCGCCATTTATCAGTAAATCAGAAATGGTCTTTTTTTACTGTTAAAAAAAAAAAGAAAAAAAGGTAGAAATGGACTAGCAATTTCTAAGCATGCAGGGCCCACTGCACAGAAGGGTGTCTAGCTGCTGTGCATGCATCCCAGTATTTTAGTGCACTCAGGAGGCACGGGTGCAGTGTTCAGCCTCATTGCCTGCAGCCTATCAATGTCTATTGGCAGGTTGTGACGCGACAGGGCTGAACGCTGTACCGACTGGTACCTGAGTTTAGGACAAGTGCCTAGAGAGCACGTTGTACAGGTAGTCACATCTCTTCCTTTCTTACACCCAGATCCCCATACGTCCACCGACACTTCCTGCAGCGTTGTAACACAAGGTCTGTACTCCGGTAGGGACCAGCGGCTGCAGAAAGTCTGCAAGAGCATGTGCATTTCACCCACGAGACACTAATTGCGGTTGCAATGCTTTGCACAAGCTCCTATTAAAAAAAAAAAAAAAATTTTAAAAAAATTGCACATTTTTTTCTGCAGTATGGAGAAGGTGGACTTCGCTTTTAACTGTATGCAAATGAAAATTGACATCAATAATGAAGTCTGTCACTAGCATTAACACAGCCGTTTTTGTTTTTCTGAGTCCCCCTGTAACATTATTTCTACTGCCAGCTGAGTCTGCCAGTGGATTTGTTTGAAAAAGCATATTTAATAACACTATTCGGAGTTGCTGAAATTATGGCATCCAGGACTTTGTTAAAAATAACAAATTGTATTGGGAGTCTTCTAATAGGAATTACAATGGGCCTTTATATATCAACGTTGTGCAATACACCGTAAAACAATTGTAACAAACTCAAGGGACCCTGAAAGTCAGCAAAAACATGTAATGATATTGGAAATGTTCAGCCAATGCCACGTTGGTCTGAGCTTTGCGTTTTCAGGCAAGCTTGTATCATGAATGATCCTAACAAAAGGGTAGGGTGCCCAAGTGTTTATTCATTACCAAAGCTTCATGAATAAATATAAAAAAACAAAAAAAAACAGTACTGATAATTATACTGATCATTACCCACATAAGTCATCTGCTCAAACCTAATAAAATAGGTCACTACGTATTTTGTGTGCTTCTGCTTAGAACCAGATACATTCCTTAAGCATTAGAGAAAGAAAAAAATGTGCATGGAAATCTTTCGGTGTAGTGTAGGCCTTTGTCAATCAACATACATTTTACAAGAAACTTTGCCTTTAGGCACCAATTACTTGACTCACTTCTTAGGCAAACCACGGGTGAAAGTAGAGCTGCACGATTCTGGCTAAAATGAAAATCACAATTTTTTTGCTTAGATCACGATTCTCTCATGATTCTTGCGGTGTAACATCATCTTTCACATTATACAAAAAAAATTGGGCCAACTTTAAGGTTTCGTTTTTTTTTTTGTATTCATTCAAGTGTATTTACAAAAAAAATTAAAAATTGCATTTGAAAAACCGCTGCGCAAACACAGTGTGACATAAAATATTGCAACAACCACTATTTTATTCTCTAGGGGTCTCTGCTAAAACAAATATATATGGGGTTTCTAAGTGATTTTCTAGCAAAAAATACTGATTTTAACTTGTAAGAAACAAGTGTCATAAAAAGGTTTAGTCTTTAAAGTGTATGTAAACCCTTACAGACCACTTGACTACAGGTAAGCCTATACTAAGGCTTACCTGTAGTCCCTTTTCTGGGCTGTATCTATGATCAGACCCAAGTACTCTAGTCTCCTTGATGGTTTTAAAGAAGATTTCCCTAGGTTGAGAATCCAACCTAGGTATTCCAGGTAGTTGACTGTGGTGACCATGCTTTGGTCTAAGCGGGCTACCGACTGGTCTATCAAGAGCAGGTCGTCTAGGTAAGCTATAATCTTTATACCTTGTCAGCGAGTTCCCTCCTTGTCAGAGGAGGGGCCAGGACCTTTGTAAAACACCCAAGGTGCAGTAGCTAGACCGAAAGGCAGAGCTACAAACTGAAAATTGAGTTTTTCTACCTCGAAACGTAGATATTTCTGGTTAGGGGGGGAAAATAGGCACATGGGAGGTACGCACCCTTGTAGGATGGAGACAACTGATCGGATTGATTCCATGCGAAAAGAACGGATATTCAGGATCTTTGAGATCTAGAATGGGTCTGACATCTCCATTTGGTTTTGGCAAGGTGAAAAGGTTTGAATAAAACCCCAACCCCTGATCTTCCATGGAGACCACAGTGATCACTTTTTGAGACAAAAGACGGTCCAATGCTTGAAAGAGAGACTTCTTTTTCTCTGGATCTTTGGGGACGTTTGATCTAAGAAATCGAGGAGATGGGAACTCTCGGAACTCTAAATTGTAACCTAGAGCTATTGTGGAGACCACCCATCTGTCTCGAAACTCCTCCTGCCAGACCCTTGAGAATTACAGAAGTCTTCCCCCCACTCGAGCAAACGGGGGCGCCCCTTCATAAAGAGGCTTTAGTATTTTGTCTTGTAGGTTTCCTTCCCCGTTTAAATGAAGGAATCCATTTAAATGAAGGACGTTTACTCCTTTTCTTAACTGGCAAGTGGGTACTTTTTCCACTTGAAATTTTTTTGCTGTATTTGTCCAAATCATCCCCAAACAGCCGTTCACCACGAAAAGGAAAACTAGCCAGGAGTTTTTTGCATGGCGCTTCAGCTGACCAATTTTTCCACCATAGGATTCTACACATATGCACCAGCCCAAGCGTAAGGCGTAAGGCCTGAAGAATAGAATCTCTCATAGCGTCAATTGCAAAACATAAAGCCCTGGCAGCTTGGCTAAATCCTGGGCCTGCTGATCAGGTATAACCTTGAGCACCTGTCTCAACTGGTCTTTCAAGGATTGACATACACCAATTGCCGTCACTGCAGGTTGAGTCACTGAACCTGCCAAAGAAAATGCGTTTTTTAACAGGAATTCCAATTTTTTATCAGTTGGATCCCTAAGCATTTCAGCGTTGTCAACCGGATAAGTACAAACTCTTATTCACAGAGGATATAGCAGCGTCAATTGCTGGTATCTCCCACTTTTTAGTGAATTTTTCCTCCATGGGATAAAGTGCTGAGAATTTTTTTAGGAGGAAAAAGATGCTTATCTGGGTGATCCCACTCAGAATACATAAGCTGTTCCAGCAATGAATGGACAGGAAAGGCATACAAACCTTGAGGAGGCTTTAGCAAACCCAAACAAGAAGTGGGCTTCCCAGCCGACTCAGTTAAGGGTAGTATAAATGTGGAGCGATCCATTTCAGTAAGAGATTACACCAGCAATCTTTCAGATTGTGAAGCTGAAGGAGGTCCTTCTGTAATTGATCCCTTGGAAGAAGAGTCATCAGCCTCTTCATGGTCCCGAGGGTTATTCATCCTCTCCCGCCCACTGTTCCTCTGTTTGAGGGTTCTGGATGGTAGAAGGGGACCTGTCACGTTTTCTCCCACTCTGGGAAGATGCGATTAAAGCCGCTAACCTTTCTTCCAATCCCACCAAAGCTGAGGAAAAAACCTCCTCAGTAATATAGACAGGGGCTGCAATGTTGGAAACAGTTGCAACACTTGATGGACCCGATGGCTCAACCTGACCAGTCACCCCAGGTCTTTCAGGGGAGGATGGCATTGTAGAGGTGAGACTAGGGTCCTCAGAGCCTGAGGGAGACACCTTTGGGCACTTTTTTGGGGTGTTTCCACCTCCCCTTCTGCCAACCATAGTCCTATGCACAAACGCGGAGGTACTGCCAGAAAAGAATGCACCCACTGCTAAGCAAATAGTCCAGCAACTGCCGCTGCTATTAATGCTCAGCCTGATGCTGAGTAAACGTGCCTTGGGAATGCCTGTGTCACCACTCACATGCCCCCATCTGCTCTTGTTTCCCTCCATCAGCCTGCAGTCTGGCAAATGGAGCTCTTTATTATGCAGTCCCGCGCTGTGGACGTTGAGGCACGCCAACACCACGCTAAGCCACGCCCCTGTCTTCCCACTGCACCCCCCTCTTTTCAAAAAAAGGCAGTTTCCCGTGTGCGTGCGGGCCTCCAATCCGACGGGATTGGTGTGTGTGTGTGGGGGGGGGGGGGGGTGGAGAGGAGGAGAGCAGGTAGAGAACAGCCGTGCTGAGGTGGTGGAAGAGGGAGCGAAGCGGCATACTGCAGATTGTTCTAGAATCAGTGTGTGTGTGTAGGGGGGGGTTGAAGAGGAGCAGAGCAGATGGAGAACTGCCATGCTGAGGAGGTGGAAGAGGGAGCGGAGCGGCATACCGCTGATTGTTCTGGGCTCCCTCTGCCTATTCCGGGAGAGGGGAGAGAAACTCCTGTCCAGGTGGGAGGTATTTTTGTAAGAAACCCCCCCACCCCCCAACATCCTACCTGAGGCTTGGGACTGCTTAGCTAGAGGAAGCCTGCAGCTTCTGCTGACACAGAGCGAGATATGGGAAGCATGAACAAGGTATGTGCTCTTTACAGTCCCCGGTGTCGACTTTAGGCATGACAACATTTACTACAAGGAGAAAATCCATAAGAAAATGTAAAATTCCTTAGGAATCTCCACTTGCCTTATTTCGCCGCAGGATTCTGTGGTAAAACCAAACAGACCCAATCTTCACCCCTCACGGCGGGCTCCGTTAAAAAACCTCTAAGGACCGGGGCACCTTTTTATCGGGGTTCCACTCCCTTGGACCCGTATAGCACCCTGCCAGGAAGCTTTATGGCTGAAAAAAACAAAGCACTGGATCCCAGGGTCCAGCTCTCAAAGAGAAGCGTTACAGGCTAAACCTCGTTTCTTCCTCCACGAGGCCCGGGTACCATCCAATTTGGCCTTAATGGCACTTTGAATGAATCCGGCTGCATAGCTTACCCCAGCAAGGATTACCCCAGCTTTAGCATAGCACATCTTTACTCGTTACCAACACCTAAGATACTGGCGAAAAAAACTAAAGGTACTCCCAGTAATGGGTGGTGTTATATAGGGAGTGAACTTCCTGTCTTAGTAGAGCTGCATGATTCTGGCTAAAATGAGAATCATGATTTTTTTGCTTAAAAGATAGATCACTATGTCACTATCCTCCAAGTTTCCCCTTCTGCACATTTTTGGCTGACAATCACCAACTGAGACTCTGGCTGTCATTTGGAGTCAAGCACATTGGACAATCCAAATACTGGCTTTTCCTGTACCAAGCAGCCAGGATACTGTTTTGCAGAAGCCTTGAATGGAATTGGGCATAAGGAACCGCCTCGAATGAGGCTACCATCTTCCCTAACAACCTCATGCAAAGACTGACGGAAGGACTCTTTTGCCCTGACCGTGAGCACTATTTCTCTTATAGCGCAAACCTTTGTCTGGGGTAAAAACACTCTTGTGGGCTGCGTCTATGACCAAACCCAAGTACTCCATTCTTTTCAGGTTAATGACCCAACCCAAAAGCTTCAGATATTTGACCGTGTTTACCACATTCTGATCTGCCCTGCTAAGGCCTGATCTATCAGCAGCAGGTTGTCCGGATATGCTACTACTATTATACCCTGGGCTCTTAATCTCGCCAAAAGCGGAGCTAGGACCTTTGTAAACAAGCGAGGTGCGGTGGCCAACCCGAAGGGCAAGGCCACAAATGGAAAATGTCACTGTTCTACTGCGAATCGCAGGAATCTCTGATGAGCGGGAAATATTGGAACATAGAGATATGCATCCTTGATGTCAATTGACGCTAGGAGTTCTTCTCCCCGAAGGGTGGACACCACCGAGCGAATTGTTTCCATGCGAAAGGAGGGAATGTTTAGAAATTGGTTCAGACCTTTGACATCTAAAATGGGTCTGACATCCCCATTCGGTTTTGGGACCGTGAAGAGGCTTCAATAAAACCCCAACCCCTGTTCTCTTAAGGGAGTCTCTATGATCACCCCCTGAGACAGTAGTCGGCCTAGTGCCTGAAATAATGAAGAAAAGATTGCTGGGGAATGGAATGTGCGGCACTGCCAACATCCTATAATATAAACAGAGAACATGCAACTAGTGCATGAGGAGCCGCCCCCTTGGACTTTTAAGGCAGAAAGAAGTATAAAGGTACAGAAGTATGTAAAAGGCAACTGTGTAAAAGACCTGGGGCCTTCCTTTTGGGGTTGACGGTGGAGGCTGTCGAAACTGCCTGGAGGCTGTTGTCCCCAGTGGCGGGGAAACAGAACGTTTGAAAGAGGGACGTTTACTCTTTCTTTTAAGAAGAAGGAGAGTACTTTTTCCACCTGAGATCTTCTGGATGTATTTATCCAAGTCATCTCCGAACAATCGTTCCCCATTAAAAGGGAAAACCAGTCAGCGGCTTTTTACAAGGCAGATCTGCTGACCAAAAGAACCATAGAACCCTTTGCATGTGTACCAACAGAAGGGCAAGGCGGGACGACTGAAGAATAGAATCTTTAATAGCGTCAACAGCAAGTTCTGCTAAGTCTGAGACTTCTTGCCCTTTGACAACTTGTTTCAGTTTGTCTGACATACGCCAATTGCTGCAATTGCAGGCTGTGCCACTGCACCGGCCATGGAAAAAGAGGCTTTAAGCAAAGATTCCAGCCTTTTATCTGCTGGGTCTTTAAACACCTGAACATTGTTTACTGGACAAGTAAGACTTTTATTCAAAGAAACAGCAGCATCCACTGCTGGTACACTCCATTTCTTAGTGAATTTCTCCTCCATAGGATAGATTTGAGAGAATCTTTTAGGAGGAATAAAATACCTATCTGGATGATCCCAGTCAGCATAAATAAGCTGTTCCAGCAACGGGTGCATAGGAAAAGCGTGTGAACCCTGAGGAGGTTTCAGTGAACCCAAAAAGAGGAGAAGGGAGCTTCAGACGTTTCTGCTAAGGGTAGCTTATAACCAAAACGCACTGTGTTTCAGTGAGTGATTGAATTAGCAATTTTTGCGACTGTGAAGCTGAAAAAGATTCCTCTGGGACAGAGTCCTCAAATGAGGAACCATCCTCCTACTCCTCTACTGGGCCCACCAGGGGCACATCCGAACCCTATACCCACTCCTGATCCGCAGATGATGGGCCCAGGACAGGGGACCTTTCGCACTTCCTCCCAGCCTGGGAGGAGGATGCGAACAAACTAGCTATCTTCCCCTCCAAACCAGCTAAGGCTGCGGCCAAATCGTCTTTAGTGACGTATGCAGAGGCTGGAGTGTTGGAGGTAGCTACAATGCCTGACGGATCCAATGGCTCAGATTGGTTAGCAGTTTCAGGACTTTCAGGGGAGGAAGATACTGTAGAGGTAAGACTAGGATACTCAGAACCTGACCGCTGTGCTTATGCGCCCCTCCTCCCTGTTTTTGTTCCTTTCTTTTGGGAATACATAGTCCTAAGCACAAAGCAGAGGTACATTAAACATGCATCGATTGCTGAGCCTAGTCTTAGCAATGGTTAATATGCTGCTATTAAATGCTATAGCAAGATGCTGAGTAGATGGGTCTGAATACGCCTGTATCCAACACCCAGCGTTTACATGCCCATGGAAAAAGTGTCTGTGTCCCTCCGTCAGCCACCACTCTTCACACACAGCCATAGCATATGAAGGAGCCGCTGGCCCGCACCTGCGCCGTGAGAAAACGTGCACGCCAAACCACGTGCACGCTGGCAGTGCCAAGCCCCGCCCCCCTTGTGACATCCTCTCGAATCAAAGCATATGGAGGAGGGAACGCGCGTGCGCGGCGATTTCACATTGGGAAACCCTGAGGGAGGGAGGGGGGGTGAGTATCCTGGAGATCTGACCTCTGAAAATGATCCCTCTCGAGGCGGCTGACACTAGGAGGATGGAGCAGCCCTAAGTACTGCATGATCCATCTTATTCCAAGGCAAGCATGGGATGTTTTAACACTAGGTATGTTATTTACACCCTCTAGTGGTTGACAAGGGTAAAACAGGCAAGACAACATCTAACTCAATAAAAAGTAGTCCATAGGAATTTTCCTAGGATCTTCTTTAACTTACCATTCCCGCTGCAGGGTACATGCTGGAATATCACAGTGACCCAATCTTCACCCATCATGGCGGGTTGGAGTCATGCCAGACCTTCAAGGGAGGGGTCCCCTTTGCTTATAGGGTCCACTGCCTTGGACCTGTATAGCGCTCTGCCAAGCAACATGTGGTAAAGAAATGTGACCAAGGTGCTAGATCCCAGAGCCCAGCTCTTCTTAAGAGAAACGTTACAGGCAAAACCTCGTTCTTCCGTACCGAGGCTTGGGGACCATCCACTTTAGCCTATGTCTCTGGCTCCTTGAACGGATCCGATTGCGCAGCTCCTTGGCCCAGTCAGGACCATCCAAGGAGCATTCTAAGCACAAACTTAACCGTGACCAACACCTTAGACACTGGTGAAAAAAACTGAGGTTCTCCATGTGTGGGAGGGGTTATATAGGGAGTGAGACTTCCTGTCTTTAATTATGCCAGTGTCCATCACCTGAAGGTTGCATATAACCCATTCAGTAATTAATATGGTGCTCTGTGTCCCGTGATGCACGATAAAGAAAAGACAAGTTGAACTTTTGCTCCAGTGAAAAAGAAAACAACAATCTGTTTTGTTGTTAAAAAAACATTTGGTATTCTTCAACGAAGGTAAAATATCTTCCACTTCAGGGCTTGGGGCATACAGACATTTGCTTCTTCATTGTGCAATGCCTGGGAAGATAACATTGATATATTAGGCCAGTGGTGGTCAACCTGAGAAATACACAGGGCCTCAACTGCAGCCTCCAAAACTTTGAGTGGGCTGCGCAATAATGATGCATTTTCTGAGTTGTGCATTGCATCAAATATAGCAGCCCATTCAAAATGAAGGAGTTGAATTGCTCAAAAATGTTCACCCTGCTGCAGGTAGGGGGAGTGAAATAATCTCTATGACTGGTGTCAAAGGCTGGAATCAAGACCCCCAGCATTGGTATCACTGAACAAAATAACCCCCAGCACTGGTGTGTGAGTGGACACAAAAATAACCCGCCAGCATTGATGTCAGTGACTGCAATAATAACCCCTAGCATTGTTGTCAGTGGACAAAATAATAATACCAGCATTTATGTCAGTGCACAAAATAACAACTCCCAGCATTGATGTCACCGACTGCAATATGATATTGCAGTATTGGCACAATGATTAAGCAACTTAAAAAATTGCAACTACCACTTTTTTATTCTACAGGACCTGTGCTTTCAGAAAATATACAGAGGTTGACTAACCAGTTCCCTGCCGCGGTATAGTAAAATGACGGCGGCAGAAACCCTTCGTCCTTCCGGGCGGGTGTCATATGACGTTACCTCTGCCCATCAGGAAGGGCATGCCAGCACCCAAGATGGCCTGTTACCTCTGCCCCTGTCAGAATGCCATTGGTGCACACACACCCTGTGACAGCTTTTGACACCCAAACAGGCTACTTAAACTCAGTCAGTTTCCAGACTTAGTGCTGTGTGCTCTACAGCTTTCCCTGTGTATCCTGCAATTACCTACCTGTCTTCCGTTCCTGTTGTGACCCGGCTTGCTTCCTGACATTCCTGTTTCCTGCCTGCATCCGACCCCGGCTTGTCCTCTACTCCGCATCTGCCTGCTCCTTCTGCCACTTCGCTGCCAGTCAGTCTGCTGACGACCCGGCCTGTAATCTGATTCCGCTTCTGCTTCAGCCTCTGTTCCTGACGTGCCCGTTTGTGTATGACCCGGCCTGCCTGTACCTGCCTTCTCTTCAGCCTCGAGGGTGCCACCATCCCTTCTGCTGCACCTGCACTTCTGCCTGTGGGGACCGGTTGTCTACTCACTCCAGCTACCTGCCTACCACTGCTCTGGGATTCCTACAGACACCTCTACAGCCCGGCCGAGTGCTCCGATCCAGCTCCAGGTTCAGCTATCCCGCCAGACACTCGTGCGACTCTGCATCTCGGTGCTTCCTGTCATCTCTATCAGGGACTTCAAGTCAGAGTTGTAAGAGGCCGTCCTCAGCATATCAGGCTCCATCACCAGGTACGTGACACACTCCCTAGGAGACACATTTAACCCCTTCAGCGCCACCTAGTGGTAACCCCTTCCCTGCCAGTCACATTTACACAGTAATCAGTGCATTTTTATAGCACTGGTCTCTTTATAAATGTCAATGGTCCCAAAATAGTGTCAAAAGTGTCCGATGTGTCCACCGCAATGTCATAGTCATAATAATAATCACAGAACGCCGCCATTAGTAGTAAAAAAAATAAAAAATTTAATAATAAAAATGACAAATCTATCCCCTATTTTGTAGACGCTATAACTTTTGCGCAAACCAACCAATATACGCTTATTGGGATTTTTTTTTACCAAAAATATGTAGAATAAATATCAGCCTAAACTGAGGAAAAAAATTGTTTTCTTAAAAAAAAAAAAAAAAAAATTGGGATATTTATTATAGCAATAAGTAATAAATATTGTGTTTTTTTTTCAAAATTGACACTCTTTTTGTTTATAGCGCAAAAAATAAAAAATGCGGAGGTGATCAAATACCACCAAAAGAAAGCTCTATTTGTGGGAGGAAAGAAAACGATTAAAATTTAATTTGGGTAAAACGTTGCATGACTGCGCAATTGTCATTCAAAGTGTGAAAGCGCTGAAAACTTAAAATTGGCCTGGGCAGGAAGGGGGTGAAAATGCCGAGTATTGAAGTGGTTAAAGGCAAATATACTGTGCACTGCAAGTGTAATTGCTCTAAATCTGAGGGGAAGCACTGCCGATCTCTATCATCCAATCATGTGCAAGCAAAAAAGCTGTTTTTTTTATTTCCTACCATGTGATTGAGTAGAAGTGAAGCTTTACCTCATTAAATAAGCTCTGGAGCAAGTGCACAGTATATGTGCCTTTTTTAAATCAACCCCACGATGTCTTGAGGGTTTTAAATGCAACCCCAATTCCAAAAAAAGTTGGGTGAAGCTGTGTAAAATCAACATAAATACAGAATGCAATGATTTGCAAATCACATAAACCCATATTTTATTTACATTAGAAAATAGAAAACATATTAAAATGTTTAACCTAAAAAAATGTACCATTTTAAAGGGTTTGTAAACCCTTGTTTAAAAAAATAAAATAAAAATAACAAACATGTCATACGTGCCTCCACTGCGCAGGTTGTTTTGCACAGAGTGGCCCTGATCGTCCTCTTCTGGGTCCCCCGGCAGGCGCTGGCAGCTCCTCCCCGCAACAGGTGTCTACATTGGAGAAGCGCTCTCCTTTATGGACACCCATGCAGGCACGCTCCCGAGTCCTGCTTCCGTGTGTATTCACACAGTATGCCGGACTCGGCCCCGCCCCCCACGGCATTGGATTTGATTGACAGCAACGGGAGCCAATGGCTGTGCTGCTATCAATCCATCCACTCAAGAGCCAAGACAATGGGCAGAGAGGAAGAGCGCGTCCCTGGCTCAGGTGAGTAAAATGGGGGGGGGTGAAAAAACACGAGGGTTTACAACCCCATATATGGTTTTTTAGCAAACACCATAGCCAATAAAATGGTGGTTGTTGGAACTTTTAATCTCGCACGTTATTTGTGCAACAATTTTTCAAATGCTGCAGGCATCATTTAGATATTCCCATTGAAAGTCAAGGACGTCATATGACAGCCTTGGGCTGGAAGTGGTTACGAGAAAAAATAAGGTCATTTCAAAATTGATATCAGCAACACATGTCAAAATAGTTGTGACAGGGCAACAAAAAGCTGGCAAAGTAATTGGTATGGACAAGGAAGAGCTGGAAGAATATTTTGCAACTAATTAGGTTAGTTGGTAAGAGGTCAGTAACATGATTGGGTATAAAACAAACATCTTAGAGAGTGTCTCACAAGTAAAGATGGGCAGAGGTTCACCAATCTGTGAAAAGCTGCATCTAAAAATTGTCAAAACAATTTTAGAATAATGCTCCTCAAAGTGAAATTGCAAAGACTTTAAATTTACTAACTAAATACATAATGTCATCAGAAGATTCTGAGAATCTGGTGAACTCTGTGCACAAGGGACAAGGTGGAAAAGCAATATTGGATGCTCGTGATCTTTGGGCCCTCAGACGGCACTGCAGGAGGAGAGGGACCTTCTGGCTTGTTATTAGTGCTCAGGCCGGGATCTGGGGGTCCCCCTTGTGAAAGGGGCTTCCAGATTACGATAAGCCTGTGCGCGCAGACCCCTACAACAACTGGCCAGGGTTATGGGGGATGAGGCCCTTGTTCCCATCAACATGGGGGAGAGGTTCTTTGGGGCGGAGGGGGCAGAGCCCCCCCTGCCCCAAAGCACCCACCACCCCCCATGGTGAGGGCATGTGACCTAGTGTGATTCAGGAGAGGGGGCGCTCGCTCACCCTCCCCGCCCCCCCTTTTGTGTCCTTCCGGGCTGCATTCTTGGATAAAGGTCTGGTATGGAATTTGGGAGGGACCCTACGCCTTTTCTTTTTTTCTTTTTTTTTTTAATTTTGGCGCAGGGTTTTCCCTTAAAATCTACGCCAAACCTGAAGGGCTTGGTATGCACTGGGGGAGACCTCACGCTGTCTTTTTATTTTTTTATATATAAATTTTTAATTGCCAGCATATTTTTTTTACTTTTTACATTTAGCTGTCCGACAGTCATTCGTTGTTAAGGATGCGGCGGACAGCTTGCCAGCCCGCTCCTTAGCAACCAGCTGGACCCCCAAACTGTTTTTAGACAAATACTGCATGTGATACCACCAGCAAAACCCTGGTGATAAATATTGCATTGTTTTTACTCTCTGGACCGTTTATGAATTGGACTTAAGAGCTTACCGCATGGTTTTTAAACGATATTAACAGGCACATTATTTATTCTGCAGTAAATATTGCATAATCGTTTTCTTCTTTTATTTAGGGCATGCAATAATTTATGCAAATGAGTCACATGACTGTGTTATCGCATGTAGTAAATGTTAGTGAATTGACCCCCATGTCTTTTTTAGGGAAGCCTTGTATATTTCAGCAGAACAATGCTAAACTGCATATAATCACAACAGCATGGCTTTGTAGAGTCCAGGTGCTTAAAATGGAGCTCCACCCAAAAGGGGAAGCTCTGCTTTAAGCACTCCCCCTACCCTGCCGCATATGGCATGTCTTTTTTTTGGGGGGGGGGGGGGTAGCGGGTACCTAGTTTTAGCAGACATGCATTCCGTTCCCAAAACTCCAGCAACTGGTCTCCTCAGTTCCCAGACATGTACAGAGTGTTGTTAAAAGAAGAGCGGATGCTACACCGTGGTGAACTTTTTTAAATTGTGTTGCTGCCAACAATTAACTTATTTTTTTCCTTTTTTCTCAGTTTAAACATTTGATATGCTTTTTTTTTTCTATTGTGAGTAAAATATGGGTTTACGAGATTTGCAAATCAGTGCACTCCTGTTTTTATGTAGGTTTTATACAGCATCCCAAATTTTTGGAACAGGGGTTGCAATCTGAACCCCAAAAACATGTGCATTAATGTGTGTGTGAAAGATAAAAAAAATTTGCTTTGGCAGCAAACGGGTTAACAGGTAAAAAAACAGTATATAAATGCATTATTTACCTTGTTAAAATAATTAAAGTAGAACTGATGGCTAATTTATTTTTCATTTTGAATACAATAAGGGATGGTTATTACCCTTGCCAGGTTTTTTTATGCCATCTGTGCCCCATTACGGAGATTTCCCCTACCCTAAAACATTAAAGCGGGGGTTCACCCACACCGCCAAAAAAAAAAAAAAAAATATTAAAAGCCAGCAGCTACAAATACTGCAGCTGCTGACTTTTAATACATGGCCACTTACCTGTCCCGGGGTCCAGCGATGTCGGCAGGGGACGCCGAGAACCCGCTCGGTTCTCGGCAGCTGCCGCCGCCATCCTAGGTGAGGGAATCAGGAAGTGAAGCGTTGCGGCTTCACTTCCCGGTTCCCTACTGCGCATGCGCGAGTCGCGCTGCGCGTCCCTAGTGGTCCCCGCTCTCTCCTGGGAGCTGTGTGTTCCCAGCAGACAGCGCGGTCGGGACGGGAAGAGGCATAGACTCCCATGGGAGTCTATGCCGGAAGTGGGTGCAAATACCTGTCTTAGACAGGTATCTGCACCCCCCTCCCCCCTGAAAGGTGCCAAAAATGTGACACCGGAGGGGGGGAGGGTTCCGAAAAGCGGAAGTTCCATTTTTGTGTGGAACTTCGCTTTAAGTTGTGGCTATGGAACATTTCCCCTCTATTCCAGATCTGTTGACCACTCAAATTCAGAACAATTCATCAGAACAAATAGAGGTTGAATTTTCGGGGGACACAGACAGCCAAAAAAACAAAAAACCCTGACAAGCGTTTTAATACTTCTCCACTTTATCCAAAACTAAAAGTTTCATCTTCAGTTATACTTAACCGCTTGCCGACCAACCGCCGTCATACTGTGGCAGGTCGGCACGTACGTCGGTCCCTTTAAGCGGGATAGCAGGCGCACGCCCGCTACACTGTGGGGTGCCAATGCACGTGGCCGGCTGTCGCGATGACCGCCGCGATCGTGGGCACGAGAGGCAGAACAGGGAAGTGTGTGTGTGTAAAAAACACACAAATCCCTCTTCTGAGAGGAGAGGCAGATCGCGAGTTCCTACTAGCTAGAAATCACGATCTGTTATTACCGCCAGTCATTCCCATCCCCCTACAGTTAGAACACACACTAGGGAACACAGGTAACCCCTTGATCGCCCCCTAGTGTTAACCCCTTCCCTGCCAGTGACATTTACACAGTAATCAATGCATTTTTATAGCACCGATTGCTGTATAATTGTCAATGGTCCCAACAATGTGTCAAAAGTGCCTGATCTGTCTGCCATAAGGTCGCAGTCCTGATAAAAATCGCTAAGCACCGCCATTACTACTAAAAAAAAAAAAAAATAATAAAATAATAAAAACTCCATAAATCTTTCCCCTATTTTGTAGACGCTATAACTTTTGCGCAAACCAATCAATATACGCTTATTGCTATTTTTATTACCAAAAATATATAGAAGAATACATATTGGCCTAAACTGAGGAAAAAAATTAGCTTTTTTTAAAAAAAAAAAAAAAATTGTGGATATTTATTATAGCAAAAAGTACAAAATAGTGTTTTTTTTCAAAATTGGCGCTTTTTTTTGTTTATAGCGTAAAAAAAATAAATAAATAAATAAAATAAAAATCGCAGAGATGATCAAATACCACCAAAAGAAGCTCTGTTTGTGGGAAAAAAAGGACGTCAATTTTGTTTGGGTACAACATCGCACGACAGCGCAATTGCCGTATCGCAAAAAATGGCCTGGTCATTGAGCAGCCAAATCTTCCGGGCCTTAAGTGGTTAAAATGTTACTAAACCCAGGACCCTGCATTCACTATATCTGGTATCCCACAGCACACAGAACATGGAAATGCAATAGTTTTAGTAAATATAAACTGCTAAATACCTTTTCTCATCAGCAGTTAGAGCAGTCCTGTGACTTCTATGAGTGTCTGGTTAAAGCTTGTAGGAGTAGTTTTCATTCTCCTCTGTCTGTCCTATGAGGATGTAGGACCCCTGACCCTCTGTCTGAACAGTGCCGATTGTATGTGATCAGCACAGGGCCACTCTCACAAGAAAAAAAAACAAAAAACAAACTAGCAATACACCAATACACACAAAACTGAGCATGTGCAGCTTGTCCCCTGCAGAGGATTAACCCCTTAGGTTCTACAGTGGGTAAAACAAGCATGTTTTACTGCATATACAGACAGATTTTACTGTTGTGGGTTTAGTAACATCTAAAAAATAAAAAATAAAAAAAATAAAAAGATATTTGCAACAAGAAAAGTAAAAGGAACAGATTACAATTAAATACTCATTTTACTAGGTACCTTTGAATTTTGGGTTTTTGAATCAGGATGCTGGGAAAATATAAAAAAAATAAATAAAAAGAAGGACTGGCCATTTTTCAGCACAAAAAATGAAGCACCTCTGCTCCGAATGACCGAAACAATTCAGCAAATTAAACACAAAAGTGTCAGATCTTGGATAACATTAAAATAGTTTCTCAGCAATAGAAACATTTCCAATTCAGGAAATCCACGTCTCTATTCAGGAAAGTAATAAAAGTTTGGTGTTAAGCATGGTGTTTAATTTAATACGTCGGGAGCTGAGCTCTGCCAATTTGGCAGCTTACATTTTATGTTTCACAGACAGCCCAGTGGAAGAGAAACAAAAGATAATAGCAAGCTTCGCAGACCGACACATTTGTTTATTGAAGTAATTGTAAGGCTCTGTTTCCACTATTGCAACTCCAAAGTCGCGCGATTTACAGTGCGACTTTGCAATGCGATTTTTGATGTGATGTCATGCGACTGGTGAAAACCATGTGAGAACAAGTCGCACCGAAGTCGGAACAAAGTAGTGCAAAAACCTTTTTTAGAGTCGCTGTGACTTGAGTCGCACCAATTAGAACGAGGACCATTGAAATACATGGGTTTTGACTTGTCATGCGACTTGACATAAGTTAAGTCGCACAACCAACTCTCAGTAGTGGAAACAGAGCCTAAAGGTTCTTTTTTTTTTTTTTTAACAACAAATATGTTATATGTTATATTTACTTGCTCTGAGCAATGGTTTTGCACACAGCAGCCCCGATCCTCCACTTCTGGACTCCCCGCCGGCACTCTTGGCTACTCCTGTCTTCCGAGTGCTTACATAGCAAGCCCCTTGCTATTGAGGCACTCATGGGGGCTTGATCCCACTGTGTGTGTGTGGCTTGGCCTCACTGATTGACAATAGCAGGAGCTAATGGCTCCCGCTGCTCTCACCGAGTCCAGTGAAGAGGGAGAGAGCAGCACCGCTGCACTAGGGCACAATACTGGATCGAGATCGGGCTCAGGTAAGTATTTAGAGAGGGGGGGGAGCTGCAAATACATGAATGCAGAAAATGCATTTAAAAAAAGGTAAAAACCTTTAGCCTTTACAACCACTTTAAGGCAAGCAATGGTAATTTGCAACAACTACAATGGGTGATTCTGATCCTTGAGGGCAAACTTAAATATCTTCATGTAGATTATTTGAATTTGCAAGGAATCAAACAGTTCAGAAATCCAGGCATAAGAATTCTTAGTATGTACAAATTCTGGAGAATGAGAGAATCTGTGTTCTACCTAGGGATTTTTGCCAGGCACTCTATTCTTGGTAGTCACTCGGCAAAGGGGTCTGATCTCCCCTCCAGCACACCTGAGTTCTTTGTGAGTCCAGGACCATAGTAGAAAGATTTGATTCAGGATGGAAAGCTGAACCAGCCTCATTCAAATGAATGTATTTTAAAATGTCAAGCGAATTGGATGCAGTGTAATCCGCATCCAATTTGCATAGGTGTGAACCGGGTCTAAGGAATAGAACCTGAGGAGGCAAAAACCTTTTCTGGACCCCTGTTGGCTTTTAATTTACAATCTATTTAAGGGATCATCTCCATTTTCCCCTACTACAATGTATATATCCCCATATGGTGGTCAGTTTTATCTGTCCCTTTTTCTTTTCTTGGTATAAGCTGCATGCATTTTAAACATTCACGACAGTTTAATGCCACTTCTCCTTGGGGAAGCAGGCTCTGTGCCAGTGAAATGCGTTGGAAATTTTCATATGAAGCACCCTGAATGATCATCTGGGGTTACATTTGATCTGTGACTACTGGCATTACATGCAATTGCAGTCCTTTAAAATCGTATGCATATGTGTTTGAAATATTTCTGTTTTAACTTTAAGCTTTTTTGTATAATAAAAATGTAAAATTTTAAATGGATGGTGTGGTACCTTTAAAGTCCTATTAGCTTGTTTTTTGTTAGGGATGTATGATATTTCAGTGTCCAATTTGAAATGATGTGGTACCGGTAAAACAGTATGAACAAAAGAGATTGCAAGGTGCAGTGTCCTTCCCACCTTTCTTGCTTTACCATACAGATTTGTAGACATACAGTGTTTCCTTAGCCTGTCATGAAAACTCCATAACATAAAATGAAAGCGTTACTAAACCTAAAAACGTTTACCTTAATACGTTGTTTGCATTAAGGTAAAAAAATGTTTTTCAGTTTTTCTGTGCCACCCCTTTCCTATGTGAAGGAGAAAAGAGGGGAGAAGAGATCAGTGCTGTGCAAGGCTGCATCTATTCTCCCCTCTTGATCTCTTTACACAGCATTTGAGCAGCAGCAGGCGCCATTGGCTCTTGCTGCTGTCAATCAGATGCAGTGAAGATGAAGTGGGGGGGCCTAAGTCCCGCTGTGCAAGTCTATGGAGCGCAGCTCCAAAAGGCGCACAGGTCAGGAGCGAGCAGACCACACTCTCCCTGTAGCCAGCAGCTGGCTATGGTAGTCCTAAAAAGAGGAGGAGCCGAGATCGCTGCCAGGGACCCCAGAATGAGGAGGATCCGGGCCACTCTGAGCAATACCACTGCACAAAAAAAGGCAAGTATAACATGTTTGTTATTTTAATAAAAATATATATAAATAAAAAAAATAATAATTTCACTTTAGTAAAACTTTAAGCTCATTTTGTTATACAATGACATACTTCTATTGATTTAACATTACACTGATCCCAGATAGGTTTGCACATGTTGCATTAGAATTGATGTTGTCTGTTTTAATCTAAAAGCCCAATTACAGAGTGTGTCATTGTATACATGATGTCACCTTTTGCCAAATCTCGCTGTCTCCAGCTCTGAAACATCTACAAAACAGACACACCCGAATGGCAGCCACATCCAAAAACCTGTTTTCTCTAGCTGGCATTAAAGCAAAAGTGTTTACATTTTTAAACCTCTCGCGTTTTTTGTTTTTTGGACAAAGCAGAAAAATTAATCTAGTCTGAAAATAGACCAAGCAATAGAAATATTTTTCATGTTAATTGCATACGGTACGGTTGATAATGTGTAGGTACGTTATATTTACTGGTATTAATTACCTCTCTCAATACTGCCCTAACAATTACCTTTTCCCTCCAAAGTCTTTGTTCAGGGACGGTTCACACCACACATTTGTGATCCAGATGCATTTCTGCATGTGAGTTTTTGATGTGTTCCAGCGAGTTCTTAAAGCGGAGCGCCGCCGAAAAAAACATTTTTAAAAGTCAGCAGCTACAAATACTGCAGCTGCTGACTTTTAAAACATGGACACTTACCTGTCCAGGGCGCCCGCGATGTCGGCACCCGAGGCCGAAGCGTCTCTCCGTCCTCGGGTGCTGCCGCCTCCATCTTCGGTAAGGGAATCCGGAAGTGAAGCCGTGCGGCTTCACTTCCCGGTTCCCTACTGCGCATGCGCGAGTCGCGCAATACGGATGCTCCCTGCTGCCTCTGGGACCCGTGTGTTTCCCAGCAGGCAGCGGGGAGGGAGCAGAAAGTGGCGTAAATAACCGCAGATTCTGCGGCTATCTATGCCGGAAGTGGGTACAGATACCTGTAATATACAGGTATCTGTACCCCCCTCCCCCCTGAAAGGTGCCAACTGTGTCACCGGAGGGGGGGGAGGAATCTGATGAGTGGAAGTTCCACTTTTGGGTGGAACTCCACTTTAATGTGTTTTCAGTGCGGTTTTACTCTTTTTTTTTTTTTTTTTTTTTGCGTTCCGGGGCATTCCAGGGCATGTGGCCATGTTCCAGATGCATTTCATGTAGAAAAAAAATGCAGCATGTTTTACTTTTGTTGACTGCACTGGAACGCACTTCACTGGTGTCATTGCCATTGGAATTCATGTCATCTCCTGCCAATGCATTTTTGATGCAGATTAAAAACGCAATGGACTGCATGTGGTATGAACTGGCCCCCGACATTACTTACCCATTGACGATAAGCATTATTTCCTGCACTAAGATGCATGTACAGAAATGACAAACTCATATAAATCCTAGGGGCTGCACAGTTCTTTGTTGTGTTCACAAATGTTTGACCTGCTACCCTGCCCCACCTGTCATCAACTTTAATACGCACATCAAAATCATTTCAAATACTGCGTCAAATTCTGGAAACCTCACTTACAAAAAGATACTGATAAAATAGAACCAGCTCAGAGGTGACCAACAAAAATAGTGAAAGGTCTTGGGAATAAAACATATCAGGAGAGACTGCATAAACATAAAGCGGATCTTCACCCTCTGTGGTAACTTCCCTCTTCTTGACCCCTCCTCTATAGCAATAGGGTTGTGGTTTTTTTTTACCTTTTTTTTACTGTGGCGGCCTGCCCCACCATGCACATCGTTGGCTAAGGCTCGCTGGGCCACCTGGGAAATGCACGTTACCTCTTGATGACATCAGAAGTAAGATGGCGGTGTGAGGCCGAGCAGTGTCTGTTGACAGAAGTATGTCAGCAGGACAACGCTGGATCCGGTGGCTGGGAGAGTATCCACATTGTGCAGACATTGCCTACCGTTAAGCGAGGGTATATAAAAAAGAAAAAAAAAAAAGAAGAGGGGGGCTGAGTCTGAAGGTCCTCTGTAACCGCTTGCCGACCGGAGCACGCCGATGTACGTCGGCAGAGCGGCACGGCTGGGCAAATGGGCGTACCCGTACGTCCATTTGAATTTCCCGCCGTGCCCGTGCGTGCGCGCCGCCGGCGCGCACGCGCGCCGGCCGGGAGCTCCGTGAGTCAGGTCGCGGGTCCCGCGGACTCGATCGCCGCGGGGAGACCCGCGATCGCCTCACGGAGCGGATGAACGGGGAGATGCCGTTGTAAACAGCATCTCCCCGTTCTGCCTAGTGACAAGTGTCACTCGATCTCTGCTCCCTGTCATCGGAGCAGAGATCAGTGACGTCAGCCACACAGCCCATCCCCCTACAGTTAGTAATCACTCCCTAGGACACACTTAACCCCTCCCCGCCCCCTAGTGGTTAACCCCTTCACTGCCAGTGTCATTTACACAGTAATCAGTGCATTTTTAATCGCACTGATCGCTGTATAAATGACAATGGTCCCAAAAATGTGTCAAAAATGTCCGACATATCCGCCATAACGTCGCAGTCACAATAAAAATCGCTGATCGCCGCCATTACTGGTAAAAAAAAAAAATTATTAATAAAAATGCCATAAAACTATCCCCTATTTAGTAAACATTATAACGTTTGCGCAAACCAATTAATAAACGCTTATTGCGATTTTTTTTACCAAAAATATGTAGAAGAATACGATCGGCCTAAACTGAAGAAAAAAAATGGGTTTTTTTATATATTTTTGGGGGATATTTATTATAGCAAAATGTAAAAAATAATGCGTTTTTTTCAAAATTGTCGCTCTTCTTTTGTTTATAGCGCAAAAAATAAAAATCGCAGAGGCGATCAAATACCACCAAAAGAAAGCTCTATTAGTGGGAAAAAAAGGACGTCAATTTTGTTTGGGAGCCACGTCGCATGACCGCGCAATGGTCAGTTAAAGCGACGCAGTGCCGAATCGCAAATAACGCTCTGGTCAGGAAGGGGGTAAATCCTTCCGGGGCTGAAGTGGTTAATATGTATAGCAGTGTTTCTCAAGGCGCTCCAACAGGTCATGTTTTCAGGCTTTCCATTATTTTGCACAGGTGATTTGATCAGTTTCACTGCCTTAGTAACTACTACATCATTTCATCTAAGAGAAATCCTGAAAACATGACCTGTTGTGGCACCTTGAGGACTGGAGTTGAAAAACACTAATGTATAATCAATCAGTCACGAGGAAGAAGGGAAAGGGAAGACTTGAGTGCATAAGGTTCAGGAAGGCAGTATTTTCATCAGGAAGCCAAGATCAACAACAAAAGGGAAAAGACCTTAAAGTGTTACTAAACCCACATCCTAACAAACTATCAATAAATGCTGTATTGCATGCTGTTCTCAATCTCCACCTTCTGTCCAAGTCCCCAATTCAGTTAGGGATTTTTCAGAGCTGTGGTGGCAACTCTGCACATGCTTAGTTTTCAATGAGTTTCTATGCTGAGCATTTCCTCCCCATCACATCTGAGCAGCCCATGTGACTATAGGAGTCACACATGTGAGCGTATACACAGTGGTAAATGACAGCCTCCATGCCCACTAACCAGCTAAACACAATGGGGGTGGGATATTACATGTAGATTAACAGTGGCTTCATCTCCCTCTTATTCTAAGACACAGACACAGGCTGGGGGCGTGACACAGCCTGTGACGGGCAGAGATCCGCCCACACAATATTGTCAAAAAATTATGATTTGATTTAAATAATAATTTAAAACAGTTTATTGATATTAAATTATTTACTGTTACTCTGCATCCCAAAGGCTGTTTTTTATGATGAACCTGTGACCAGCATCAGAGGACTAGAAGCTCTCCCTGCTTATGTTTCTCTGCAGACAGGCTGGGAAAGATCTGGGTCATGGGACAGCTGTATATCGATTAGAAAAAGGGTACTTAGATGTTTTTGTTTTTTATTATTATTAAAAATATTAATATATTAATAATTAAAATAATTACAGTGCCAGAGCGGGAGAAAAGTTCAAAACCGACCTTAGAAAGTATTTTATTTCAAATGAAAGAATAATTTGTGGAGAATAGCTGAAGGGAATGAGAGGGAAAAGAGCAGGAAAGAGAATGGTAGGAAAATTTCTCTTCACTTTCTGTCCTGTAGACACAATGGGAAATGAGAGGAAATCTCCCCAAGGTCAGGGGAATTCTTATCTCAGACAATTGTTACTAGAACATTTGTTTCCATTAGATGACCATGTGGACAGCCTTTGGGTTTGTGTAGATTTTATCAGTTTGACATCAGTTTTGGGACACTTGTGAGATCATTTGGAATTCCTCAGCGGGTGCATTTGTCCAGTAGACAAGCTCATCTGACCTGCTGCAAGTGTATTGTGCATTTACAATGAAATGTGTGGGATCACAAAAATTGTCTAAAGTGAACAAAAGCCCCTCAACGCATGCCCTTAATGAGGAGTTCCACCCAATAGTGGAAGCTCTGCTCATCTGCCTCCCTCCCCGCTCTGGTGCCACATTTGGCACCTTTCAGGGGGGGAGGGGGGGGGGAGCAGGTACCGGTCCCCCGCTGCCAGGCCATTCACAAAGAGCAGCGTGCTTCGCACAAGTGCAGAAGAGAACCGGCTGTGCAGCCGCAAGGCCCGTTGGCTGAATGAAAAAATAAAATAAACAAACAGTGTATGGCCCACTTTAGTCTTGTCTTTTGCTCTGGTGACAGTGCTAAAATTTTGGATTTACCAAAACTTTCTGTCTTTGTGACAATGGCTACCAGGGCAAAACGCGGGGTAAATTATCACAGTGGAAACACAGACTGCAATAAAAAATTTACAACAGTTTTAATCCCTCCTCACACTTTTCAAAAGATGGGGAAAACAGTTTTGCCTTTACATAGACAAATAGCAAACAAACTGAACAGAAGTGAAGCTTGGTCAGAACAAGAGAACTGCGGAGGGATCTGTGCCATCCATTGACCTACTGAAGGAAGCTCAATGTTTGACACTGGGTATTATGGAGAGTAAACAAATCCTGTTTACACCAGTGTTCATTGAAGGTCACAGTGCTGAATATCCTACCTGTTGGATACCCAAAAACAGTACCAAGTAAGGGGCGTACGAGAACACCACAAAAAGGTTAACAATTTAATTGGGGCAAACCCTTATAACCCAAGAAGAAAATTATAAGCGGATAATCACACAGCCACCTGCAGGACCGCCTTCTAAAAAGTAGCTTCACTGAAACTGCTATATCCACCTTATAAAATTTAAAGAAAGTTTGTATCAAAAGATACAGTAGCAGTTTTGCAAACTTAGAAAACCAAGGACTTCAAGTGTTACTGAGCCCAGGACCCTGTATTCACTATATCTGATCTCCCACAGTACACAGAACATGGAAATTAGGGGTGCAACGGATCAATAAAATCACAGTTCAGCTAATTCCTCGGATCAGAGTCACGGATCGGATCATTTTTCGGATCAGCAAAAAAAAAAAAAAAATCTCCCCACTGCTGTAATATCCACGTCACCTCCCCCACTGTAATGGACACCTCCCCCACTGTAATGGACACCTCCCCCACTGTAATAGACATCTCCCCCACTGTAATAGACATCTCCCCCACTGTAATAGACATCTCCCCCACTGTAATAGACATCTCCCCCACTGTAATAGACATCTCCCCCACTGTAATGGACATCTCCCCCACTGTAATGGACATCTCCCCCACTGTAATGGACATCTCCCCCACTGTAATAGACATCTCCCCCACTGTAATAGACATCTCCCCCACTGTAATAGACATCTCCCCCACTGTAATAGACATCTCCCCCACTGTAATGGACATCTCCCCCACTGTAATGGACATCTCCCCCACTGTAATAGACATCTCCCCCACTGTAATAGACATCTCCCCCACTGTAATAGACATCTCCCCCACTGTAATAGACATCTCCCCCACTGTAATAGACATCTCCCCCACTGTAATGGACATCTCCCCCACTGTAATAGACATCTCCCCCACTGTAATAGACATCTCCCCCACTGTAATAGACATCTCCCCCACTGTAATAGACATTTCTCCCACTGTAATAGACATTTCTCCCACTGTAATAGACATTTCCCCCACTCAATGTAATATCCACAATCTCTCCCACTGTAATAGACATCTCCCCCACTGTAATAGACATCTCCCCCACTGTAATAGACATCTCCCCCACTGTAATGGACATCTCCCCCACTGTAATAGACATTTCTCCCACTGTAATAGACATTTCTCCCACTGTAATAGACATTTCCCCCACTCAATGTAATATCCACAATCTCTCCCACTGTAATAGACATCTCCCCCACTGTAATAGACATCTCCCCCACTGTAATAGACATCTCCCCCACTGTAATGGACATCTCCCCCACTGTAATAGACATTTCTCCCACTGTAATAGACATTTCTCCCACTGTAATAGACATTTCCCCCACTCAATGTAATATCCACAATCTCTCCCACTGTAATAGACATCTCCCTCACTCACTGTAATATCCACAGACATCTCCCGCACTGTATATCCACAGACATCTCCCCCACTGTATACAGTATAGGAAGACTAGTGTTTAGTCTTACCTTACCAGAATAGAAGCCGGTGTAACGACATATTCGGTGACCCATCGCAGTTTGCTATGGAAGTGACGTTCCGTCGCCGACATCTTGCTACACCCCACACTCGTCCACACTAAGGATACACCAAGAAGGGGGAAAGCGGACATGTTGTTACACCCACTGGAGTTTTGCATTTTACGCATATTTATAACAGTAAAGTCAGTTTATATAGTGAAATACAGTACTTAGAACTCCGTCTGACTGCTTAGATGTTGAATTTTAAAAGCAGCGAACTTCTGTCACATTAGCAAACCTGTGAGATGAGCAGGGCTGAAGCTGCTTTTAAAATTCAAGATCTAAGTAGTCAGATGGAGTTTTAAGTCCTGTATTTCACTATATAAACTGACTTTACTGTTATAAATACGTGTAAAATGCAAAACTCTGTTGGGTGTAACAACATGTCCCCTTTCCCCCTTCTTAGTGTATCCTTACTGTGGACGAGTGTGGGGTGTAGCAAGATGGCGGCGACGGGACGTCACTTCCGTAGCAAACTGCGATGGGTCGCGGAATATGTTTTTACACCAGCCAGAGGGGTGATGACGTCAGCGCGCAGCTCACCGCCGACGGGTGTATCAAGATGGCCGCCACTCCGGAGCTAGACCGAAGCCGCAGCCTTTCCTAGGGCCGAGGCAGCGGAGCAATCCGCAGACCGCGTGGTGTGCCGATCCGAACTGGTTGACCTGTGCGGATCACGGATTGGTGACGATCCGTTGCACCACTAATGGAAGTGCAATTATTTTAGTAAATATAAACTGCTAAATACCTTTTCTCATCAGCAGTATCTCACAAGAGTGTGTACATCCCTCACATTTTTTTTTAAATATTTTATTATATCTTTTAATGTGACAACACTGAAGAAATGGCACTTTGCTACAATGTAAAGTAGTGAGTGTACAGCTTGTAAATTTTCTGTCCCCTCAAAATAACTCAACACAGCCATTAATATCTAAACCACTGGCAACAAAAGTGAGTACACCCCTAAGTGAAAATGTCCAAATTGGGCCCAATTAGCCTCCTGGTGTCATGTGAGTCGTTAGTTTCACAAGGTCTCAGGTGTGAATGGGGAGCAGGTGTGTTAAATTTGGTGTTAATCGCTCTCACACTGGTCACTGGAAGTTTAACATGGCACCTCATGGCAAAGAACTCTGAAGATGTGAAAAAAAGAATTGCTGCTCCACATAAAGATGGCCTAGGCTATAATGAAAAGATAAAATAAAATGTTTACAAAAATGTGAGGGGCGTACTCACTTTTATGAGATACTGTAGCAATCTTGTGACCTCTATCAGTGCCCGGCCAAGTACTGGTTAAAGTATGTAGAGGGAGTTTTAATTCTTCTCTGACTGTCCTATGAGGCTGCAGGACCACTGACCCTCTCTTTGGACAGTGCTAATCAGGCCCTGTGCTGATCACATGCAGCCTCCCAAGAAAAAAAAAAAAAACCTCTAACAATACACACCAAACTGATCATGTGCAGAGTGCCCCAAGGCTCTGTTCTATCAGGAAGTGGTTTGGGGACAGTGGAAAAAGGGGAGGATCGGAGAAGACAGGATCAAACAGCCTTTTTTACACAATGAGCAGGATTATTCCCTTAGCTTCCACAGTGAGTATAACAAGCATGCTTTACTGCATATACTGCATATACTGCTTTACTGCATATACAGACTGATCTTACTGGTGTGGGTTTAATAACACCAAGTCTAAAGGCCCCTGAAGTGCCCCAAAAAATTTAAGAATCCATTCTTCTTATGGAAGCTGTAGAATTAAGACCCTGAGAGCCCACACACCATTTAGAGAACGAAAAGAAAAACATGAGCTGGGAAAAAGGATGGAAGTCCTCATTTAAATGAAAGGTGTACCATGACCTTGGATAACAAAGAGCGCCTTGGCTGGAGTACAACCTTGTGCCTGTAAAGGGATGGCTAGGAGAAAAGCTACCTTCTGCAACAAAGTCTACAGAAAAACCTCCCAAACAGGCTCAAAGTGGGGCTTCTAGAGCACTGCAATCAAAAAAGGCAATAAGAGCGTTCATTGCGTCTATCATCAGATCTATGGATCTTGTGATGAATTTATATACCTTGTGACTGAGACAATGGTCCATCTAGTTCAACGTGTGTGTGTGTCACTATCATGGTCGATATCCCTGTACATTGTGTTCATAAAAAAAAAAAAAAAACATATCTAAAAGCATCCAGCATTCCCCAATCAAAGAAAAATCTGTAGGGGCAGATTTAGATTAACAGACTATTCTCCAGGATCTAGATGTTGACAACCTTAGTAGCCCACCAGACAATTCTCCATACCGGGAATGTGTACCACCAACAGAGTGGAAATCCAGTGTTTAGCGAAGAATTTCAACTAACTTGCAAGTCATTTTGTCCCTTCTTGTGCCTCCCTGAGGATTTATTTACATCATCGCTGTGGCTACAGTAGAATAAACAAATAAAGAGCAACAATTTTGAAACAAAAAAAAAAATATTTTTTACTTTTTACTATAATAAATATCCCCCCCCAAAAAAACTAAAATTTCTTCCTCAGTTTAGGTCAATATATATTCTTCTACATATTTTTGGTAAGAAAAAAAAAATGCAATAAGCGTATATTGAAAAGTTATAGCGTCTACAAAATAGGGGATAGATTTATGGCATTTTCAATTTTTTTACTTTACTAATGGCTGCTATCTGCGATTTTTAGCAAGACTGCGACATTGCGGCGGACAGATCGGACACTTTTGACACTTTTTGGGACCATTGACATTTATGCAGCGATCAGTGCTATAAAAATGCACTGATTACTGTATAAATGTCACTGGCAGTGAATGGGGTTAACACTAGGGGGCAATGAAGGGGTTAAATGTGATCCCTGTGGGGTCACATTTAACTGTAGGGGGATGGGACTGACTGGAGAAGGAGAAATATCACTGTTCCTAATCACTAGGAACAGTAGATCTGTCTCTCCTCCCGTTAGAACGGGGATAGGTCTGTTTACATGGACAGATCCCCGTTCTGTCTCTCGTGCCTGTGCTCGGGTCCCCCGTCATGCATTTGTGGGAACGTGCTGACCTACCGCCGTATAATGACGGCGGCTGGTTGGCAAGTAAAGTGGAGGTCCACCCTGAAATAAAAAATTGCATAAAAAAATACCTTAAAAAATGGAGGAAAAGAAAAATTTTTTTTTACTTATGTGAAATGGCTGTTGCTAGCAGTCTTCCTAAACTGCCTCTTCATACACCGCGGTGATCTTCAGTCTTCTACTCCCCGCGTTGTCTTCTGGGGAATGGAGCGCGGTGTGTTATGGGAACTGTGTGTGTCCCACAACACATTGCGTCCCATTCACAAAGCGCCGCTCGCACGTGCGCAGTAGGAAACTGGCAGTGAAGCCGCAAGGCTCCACTGCCCGTTTCCCTTACTTAGGATGGCGGTGCCGGGACCCGAGAGCCGAGGGACGGGTCGGCCTCGGGCGGTCGACATCGCGGGCACCCAGGACAGATAAGTCTACTTATTTAAAGTCAGCAGCTACAGTGTTTGTAGCTGCTGACTTTAAAAAAAAAAAAAAAAATTGCTGGCTGGAATCCCGCTTCAAAAGCTCTTTTACTGCTTGTCAAGAATATGTAAATATTTTAAACACCCATAGTTTTGGAATAGAGGCACTTCAAACATTGGTAAAAAAATCCTTTTCTTCTCTTTGGGCTCTTGCTTTTGCATTGTCACCCTGTCACACAAGCTTTCAATGGAGACTACAAGTGGTCTCTTTAACAGCAGGTGATTCAACCCACCAGTGGCAAATATGAAAACGGTTATTGACCTTCCTAGCTGCATGAACTGTGCAGGAATGTATCCTTAAAAATCACAACAAAGCCTCTTAAATCTGGTTTTGGTCCATTTATAACAGATTAAAAGCACCTGCTGTTTGTTTACAGGCAGGCAGACTGCTAAATTTCTAATCTCCAAAGAATAGAAAGGATTGAACGAGTTTAAAAAACTCTAATTAAAAAAAAAGGCAGACTTTGTAGGCATGTCATGATGCGGTAGTTGATAAAAAAATACTGTCTTTATTACAAAAATAGTTAAAATAACATATAACAGACACCCTATTACTTGACAAGGTCAACAGATATCCAACAGAACAGACATGGGAGGTATGGATCCTTAAACTCTAGTATATGAAAGTCTGTAAAAGGTGCAAAAAAGCGATGTGTGTATATATTATATTATATATATATATATATATATATATATATATATATATATATATATATATATATATATATATATATATATATATATATATATATATATATATATATATATATATATATATATATATATATATATATATATATATATATATATATATATATATATCTCAAGGGGTTAGGTCCATGAACTTCTCCATGCTCGCTTGTCAATACGTTTTGCAATTTGATAGCTTCCTCAGGACATACTGGGTAGGTGCTGATACAGAATTAAAAGTGTACAAAAGAAAAAAAGACCATAAGTATCTACGATATTGAATATTTATATATGTGACATTAAGCAATTATATATATGTATATGCATCTTGGAAAATTCTGTACATGTACATAACAACAAAACACACAAACGAAAACACCACATATATGCTTGCCTGATGGGCCTTGAAACCAGGTATAGAGTGACACCATATAAGACAAA
This sequence comes from Lithobates clamitans, assembly GCA_037952925.1. Taxonomy (NCBI): domain Eukaryota; kingdom Metazoa; phylum Chordata; class Amphibia; order Anura; family Ranidae; genus Lithobates; species Lithobates clamitans. The sequence goes on along the minus strand of JBBGZY010000243.1, from coordinate 1,133,579 downwards.
CTAAGAATCAAAATGAATCCTTCCAGCAGATCGACTTCCAGATGTAAAAGGCGTACAAATTTCATATGTGACACCTGGATTAAGACCCCTTTCACACTGAGGCAGTTTTCAGGCGTTTTAATGCTAAAAATAATGCCTGAAAACTGCCCCTTAATGCCTCCCCAGTGTGAAAGCCCAAGTCCTTGCGGGACAGGAAAAACGTCCTACAAGCAGCATCTTTGGGGCGGTGTAGGAGTGCTGTATATAGCGCTCCTACACCGCCCCTGCCCATTGATATGAATGGGCACCACTTCCGGAGCGCCTGAAAAGCGATTCGAAAGCGCCGCAACATGGGCGCTTTTAACCCCTTGCTAACCCCTTCTTGGGGATTAAAAGCGCCCCGTTAGCGGCCAAAAAGCACTGCTTAAACAGCGGTAAAGCACCGCTAAAACTAGCGGCACTTTACGGCTAACGAACCTGCCACCCCAGTGTTAAAGGGGTCTAAGGAGGGGAAGAAATCTCACCTCCAATATAGCCATGGTCACTGGTGATTCTATGAATAGAGTAAGCAATATACTGCAAGTCTTAGTTTGCAGAATTAGAATAACCTGTATCTGGTTTATGATGTATCTTACCTATTGGGGATGAAAATTAGAGCACAGTGCTGAATGGGGAGGGAGGCCACAGAGTCAGCCACTGGAATTCAAATCTCGATATCTGGGGGTATATGAACATAGATTTCCATATGATGTTTTGATGTTTCAGTCCATATATTAAATTTGGAGCAATGGGGGGGGGGGGGGGGTGACAAGGGTAGCATAACAGGTATATAGAGTAATAGAGTAATCTCTCTAAAGTATGTCAAGCTTTCAAATTGCCAAACACGTTGACAAGCAAGCATGAAGGAGTTCATGGACCTAACTCCTTGATATCTACAGTGCTTTGCAAAATATTCAACCCCCTTGGCATTTTTCGTGTTTTGTTGCCTCACAACCTGGAATTAACATGGATTGTTTGAGGATTTGCATCATTTAATTTACAGAACATGCCCACACATTTGAAGATTTTTTTTTTTTATTATTGTTAAGTAAACAAATAGGACAAAATAACAGAAAAAGTTAATGTGCATAACTATTCACCCCCCTCAAGTCAACAGTTTGTATACTTTTTAAAGTTACCTTTTGCGGCTATCACAGCTCCAAGTCGCTTTGGATAAGTCTCTATGAGCTTGCCACATCTTATCATTGGGATTTTTGCCCATTCCTCCTTGCAAAACTGCTCCAGCAAGTTGGGTGGCTTGTGAACAGCAATCTTTAAGTCTGACCACAGATTTTCTACTGAATTGAGGTCTGCGCTTTGACTAGGCCATTCCAACACATTTACATGTTTCCCCTTAACCACTTGCCGCTCGCCCTATTACAAAACGATGGCGGCAAAGTGGTTTGAAAATCCTGACTGGGGGGCGCGCACCGCGGCGATCAGGGATGACGCTTGTCCCTCGAACACAGCGCATCCACAATCAGGGTACACCGCCAATGAAATTGGCTGTTTACCATGTGATCGGCTGTGTCCAATAACAGCTGGTCGCATGTCAAAACAAATTGTATGTGTGTGGTGGAAAAATCTGGACAGCCGCACTCCGGATTGGAAAAGTGAAAAAATAAATCCTCTTTATTGAAAAAGTAATAACATGATTAAAATCCGTACATGGCTTTGTTGGGATAATGCAGCATAACCGCTAACGCGTTTCACGCTCCCATAGAGCGCTTACTCTTAGCTCAAAACAAATTGTGTTCGCGCCTAAATCGGAGATGGCGCGTGTCCCTAGGACATAGCCCCATCCCGATCAGGGTAAACAGACAATGAAATGGCTGTTTACCCATGTGATCGGCTGTGTCCAATCACAGTCAGTCACAAGTATAAACATTGTGGCGGTTTCCAGGGATCTCTCCTCTCTCCTCACACACCGATCGTGTGAGGAGAGAGAAGGAGAGATCTGATCAGTGAGTGAAACATTTTATTTTACATTGATCTGTCACAGCCCATCTGGATCTGTCACAGCCCATCTGGATCTGTCACAGCCCATCGGTCACACAGGCCGCCATCAGTACCACTAATAGTACCACCATCAGTACTGTTATCAGTACCATCTGGGTCTGACAGCCCACCTGTCACAGCCCATCTGTCACAAAGGCCGCCATCGGTACCATCTGGATCTGACAGCTCATCTGTCACACAGGCCGCCATCAGTACCACTAACGATACCGCTATCAGTACCGCCATCAGTACCATCTGGATCTAACAGACCATCTGTCATAGCCCATCTATCACACAGGCCCGCTATCATTACCGCCGCACAGTCCCGCCATAAGTACCATCACACAGGCCATCAGTAACCTGTCAGTACCATCACACAGGCCCGCCATCAGTGAGCTGTCAGTAGCACCACCAGTTCCGTCACACAGGCCCACCAAAAGTACCACCATCATGTCCAGAAGAGTTTATACAGCTGAGGAGGCATACAACATCCTTACCATGTCTGATGTTGAGAACAGCGGGGAGCTCTCATTATCCGATTTTGGTTCAGAATACAAGCCAGTAAAGGGTCGTGGATTGGAGTCCAAGTCAGTGGAGGAAACCGCCCCTCCTAAAAGAGTAAGGAGATCAGGACCTAGATCAGAAAACCTGCCTACCACCAGCAGCGCCAGACCCCATGAAGAGGAGCCCAGTACAAGTACTGGAATTGCACATCCAGCCCAAAAAATCTGGGCCCAGTCCTACCTTCCCGATGCCCTGGCAAGCCCCTTATGGTTGCCTGCCAACTCAGGATCCCCTACAATCCCCCCTTTCACTGCACAGCCAGGTGTGCAGCCCAACACTTCAAATGTTTCACAATTGGGTTATTTCTATTTGTTTTTCCCCGAAGATTTGTTGCAGTACATGGTGGACCAAACAAATCTCTATGCAGAGCAATTTATTGCTGCCAACCCCAATTCGTCCTACGCTTGTATGTTCCATTGGCGATGTCTCACACTAGACAAATTCAAATTGTTTTTGGGCCTTACTTTTAATATAGGGCTTACAAAGAAAAACGAAATGCATGCCTACTGGTCCACCCACTCCATGCCCATATATTCTTCTGTCATGTCCAGGACACAGTACGATATGATTATGCGTTTCCTACATTTCAATGACAATTCGCAGTGCCCTCCCCAAGATCATCCCCACCATGACAAAAATATATAGGCTTCGCCCCCTAATAAATTCTTTTACCAAAAGATTTTCTGAACTGTTTATCCCCGAGCAAAATATTTTTGTGTAGACGAATCCCTTATCCACTTTACTGCCGATTGCAGTTCAAGCAGTATATCCCTAGTAAGAGAGCCAGGTACGGGTTGAAACTGAATAAATTATGTGATCGAGCCACTAGATATGTGTACGCATTTCGTATTTATGAGGGCAAAGACTCCCAGCTCCATCCCAGTGAGTGCCCCACATAGAGTGGGGATGGAAAGTATTCAGACGCCCTTAAATTTTTCACTCTTTGTTATATTGCAGCCATTTGCTAAAATCATTTAAGTTCATTTTTTTCCTCACTAATGTACACACAGCACCCCATATTGACAGAAAAACACAGAATTGTTGACATCTTTGCAGATTTATTAAAAAAGAAAAAATGAAATATCACATGATCCTAAGTATTCAGATCCTCAGTATTTAGTAGAAGCAACCTTTTGATAATACAGCCATGAGTCTTTTTGGGAGAGATGCAACAAGTTTTCCTCACCTGGATTTGGGGATCTTCTGCCATTCCTCCTTGCAGATCCTCTCCAGTTCTGTCAGGTTGGATGGTAAACGTTGGTGGACAGCCATTTTTAGGTCTCTCCAGAGATGCTTAATTGGGTTTAAGTCAGGGCTCTGGCTGGGCCATTCAAGAACAGTCACAGAGTTGTTGTGAAGCTGTGTGCTTAGGGTCATTTCTTGTTGGAAGGTAAACCTTCGGCCCAGTCTGAGGTCGTGAGCACTCTGGAGAAGGTTTTCGTCCAGGATATCCCTGTACTTGGCGTGTCAAAATTCCATCTAGAAAGCCGAGTGTACAGCCGATTGAGCACACTCATGTGTGATCAGTCAGCTGGAGCATAGAGCAGGGGAGGCATTAGGGATCCAATGTACCCAGAGCAAGCTGAGCTGAGTGTTTCACGATACATCATCCTTTTGAAATCTGATATTATTTGATCAAGTGAACCGCTCGGTTTTCCAAATTTTGTTCAATATTTATTCATTATGTAGATGGTGTGTTTAACATGCTCATGGGTATTATCTGTGAATTTATGTAAGTTTATGTATGTGTTCTTTTTTTTAATTTTTGTAATTAATACTGAAACTTCTTTTAAAACCTCTCTGTGTTATGCCTATAAAGTGCATCATTTCAAACTCCTTCCAATGATCTCAAATAATCGGGACGTGGCATTAACTATTAGTGTGTCGTATACACAGTACCACTCTATGGTGATACGAAATTTTTAGAGACAATGTACCCAGAAGCCTAGGCTCACATTGGTAGGATTTGACATGTCAAATCGCGTGCCAAATCGGCGGTATTGCCGGCAATGGCATCTTCTAAATCGGTTTGGCGCCGTACCGATTCCCAAAAGTAGTTCCTATTCTACTTTTGGCAACTTCGGGAGGCGATTTGTATAGACATCTGTACAGGAACCCGCACAGATGTCTGTCAAATCGCCCCTGAAGTCGGACTGCATTGCTGAGTTGAAATTGTGCGAGTTCAGCTGAACTTGCACGATTTCTAACCCGCAGCAATGTGAACCTAGGCTAAAAAAAAAAAGACTTGTGAGATGCTCCAATGCTATCACATATGGGCTTGTTAGCCCCCTTATGATACCTATTAAGTTGAATGAAAAAAAAATACATTTAAAAATGTTAAAAAAAAAAAAATGTAATACATAAATAAAAGCAACTCCATTGCCCTGCACACACCTGCAAGTGCATATGAATCACAGGTTGTGCACGCGATTATAAACAGCATCTGAGCCACAAAGATTATATAATCACTGCAAACTTCAAAGTGGTAGGAATAATTATAGGGCCACCATTTATGGTATACAGTAGTTGTCAAAATATTAGCTAAAGGGGGCCTCAAATGCAGCCCCTGACATCTCCAAAAGGGCTGCACACAATGTTCAGTATATGTAATGCTTGAGAGGACTGTCATAACCTAATAAAGAAAATGAGAGTCCGAGAATGTGGCCATGCTATATTTTTGGCTGGGGATATGCTGCAGAAAACAATATGAAATTAGAAACATGTTACAGGAGGCTGGTAGAGATCAGTGATATTACCCCAATCAATGAACTCAATACAGACTGCTAAAGGGCCAAAGGCCATACACCATACACCAAATGGCCACATGCGACTCTCTGTCTGCAGGTTGGGCACCAGGGCTCTAAATCTAATTTTGCCATTTAACAGGCATATGCAAGCTTTGAGGCATGACACATTTGCCATCTATTTACTCTAGACTGCCTTATCTTTAATTTTGTACAAAAATATTAGGGATTAAATTGTGTTTGTATGCATTAAAATAATTTAGGTGAATTTTTTTCCGGAAAATATAGATTGGATAAAAAGTTGCGCAAATATCGCATGACACAAAAAAGAAAAAAAAAAAAAAAGAAAACATAGAATATTTTGTGAGTTTTATGTAATTTTATAGCGAAAAATCCACATTTTAACAAGTGTGTAAAAAATGTAAAACTTGGTCTACAGGAGAAGTGGTTAAAGCTGAACTCCAGCCTTACCTTGTGCACAAGCGTGCACATCCTCTTATAACTGGGGAGGCCGCCGTGTTCAGAATTAAGCAATCACATTCAAACTCATGTTAAATTGTTAAATAGGAGTCATTACACACCTGCCATCATTTAAAGTGCCTCTGATTAAACCCAAATAAAGTTTAGCTGTTCTAGTAGGTATTTCCTGGCATTTTCTTAGTCGCATGCTACAGCAAAAGCCATGGTCCACAGAGAGCTTCCAAAGCATTAGAGGGATCAGCCAGGAGAAGGGTACAAAAGAATTTCCAAGGCATTAGATATACCATGGAACACAGTGAAGACAGTCATCAAGTGGAGAAAATATCGCACAACAGTGACATTACCAAGAACTGGACGTCCCTCCAAAATTGATGAAAAGAAAACTGGTCAGGGAGGCTGCTAAGAGGCCAACAGCAACATTAAAGAAGCTGCAGGAATATCTGGCAAGTACTGTCCGTGCGGTCCATGTGACAAAAATCTCCCGTATTCTTCATATGTCTGGGCTATGGGGTAGAGTGGCAAGACGGAAGCCTTTTCTTACAAAGAAAAACATCCAAGCCTGGCTAAATTTTGCAAAAACACATCTGAAGTCTCTCAAAAGCATGTGGGAAACTGTGTTATGGTCTGAGAAAACCAAGGTTGAACTTTTTGGTCATAATTCCAAAAAGATATGTTTGGCGCAAAAACAACACTGCACATCACCAAATGAACACCATACCCACAGTAAAGCATGGTGGTGGCAGCATCATGCTTTGGGGCTGTTTTTTTCAGCTGTAACGGTGGCTTTAGTCAAGGTAGAGGGAATTATGAACAGTTCCAAATACCAGTCAATATTGGCACAAAACGTTCAGGCTTCTGCTAGAAAGCTGAAGATGAAGAGGAACTTCATATTTTCAATATGACAACGACCCAATGCATACAACCAAATCAACAAAGGAATGGCTTCACCAGAATAAGATTAAAGTTTTGGAATGGCCCAGCCAGAGCCCAGACACAAATCCGATTGAAAATCTGTGGGGTGGTCTGAAAAGGGCTGTGCACAGGAGATGCCTTCGCAATCTGACAGATTTGTAGTGTTTTTGCAAAGAAGCGTGGGCAAATATTGCCAAGTCAAGATGCGCCATGATGATAGACTCATAGCCAAAAAGACTGAATGCTGTAATAAAATCAAAAAATCAGCTTCAATAAAAGTATTAGTTTAAGGGTGTGCACACTTATGCAACCATATTATTTATTTTTTTACTTCCCTCCACCTAAAAGATTTCAGTTTGCTGTTCAACTGAGTTGTATAGTTTATAGGTCACATTAAGCCTGGGTTCACACTGTAGCGATGCGGGATCCAGCACGATTCCAGCGCCAGTTCCCCCATCACATCTCTCCCGCAGGCAGTTCACACTGCCTTCTGCAAACCGCTGCGGGTGTCAATACAATGTTAAGGACACCCCCAGATCACAGTGCGAACTGTGGATTCAGATCGCATAGGTGAGAACACCCATGCGATCCGATTCCAGTGTGGGGAAAAAAAAAAGGCCATGCACCTTTTTTCTGCAAATCGAATGCCAGTTCAGCCATACTGTATGGCTGAACTGGCATTGCATAGACATCGCATCTGATCGGCACCGCAGTGCGGGTGCGAATCACATGCAATATCAGTGTTCGCTACAGTGTGAGCCCGGGTTAAAGGTGGAAAAAGTTCTGAAATTACTTATCTTTGTCTCATGCCACAGAAACCTGACATTTTAACATGGGTGTGTAGACTTTTTATATCCACTGTATATAGTTGTACAGACTTCTCTCCTGTACTCAAATTGCTTACATTGCTTTCACTGTAAACAGTGAGCTTCTAATCATGCGTATTAGTAAGTCAGCTAATGTCTGCTTCATTTCCTGGTTAGAGGATGTCCAGCATCATCTAGCTCTTTCCTCTCCAGCAGTTGCAGATAACTAAGAGGAGGTACTACAATCACAAATCTTTACGAATGCACCGAAATTTCGCCCGCCAAAACATATGGCCTTTTCGGCAATTTGCCGAAAGAGAAAAATAATGGAGTTGAAAATGGGGCGGGGCTCCGCCCCCTGACCCTGGTGCCGCCCATTACGGGGGTGTCCTATAGCGCAGAAGAAAGAGGAGAGCCGCTGCCGCCTGGTTGATTAGAACGCCGGGAACATAACAGCTTTCATTTGAACAGCTCTGTGTTTTTCCGCCGCGCGTCAGGATTGGACAGGTGATCTATCAAAGTGCCCGGACAAGGGGAGGGGCTGTATGTGACGGCACGCGGCGGGGAACACAGCTATTGAAATGAAAGAGGTTATGTTCCCGGCGCTCTAATCAAGCAGGTCGCGGCAGATCTCCTCTCTCTTCCCACCCTTCCCCTGCACAGGCTGGCTGCACTGGGGACACAGGCAGGCTGGCTGGCTGGCTGGCTGGCTGCACTGGGTGACGCAGGCCGGCTAACTGGCTGCACTGGGTGACGCAGGCCGGCTAACTGGCTGCACTGGGTGACGCAGGCCGGCTAACTGGCTGCACTGGGTGACGCAGGCCGGCTAACTGGCTGCACTGGGTGACGCAGGCCGGCTAACTGGCTGCACTGGGTGACGCAGGCCGGCTAACTGGCTGCACTCGGGAGACACAGGCTGGCTGGCTGCATCTGACAGGCACTGGTGAGGCTGCATTGATCTCTTGTACCACGTCCCCAGTTTCTGACCATCTCTTGTACCACGTCCCCAGTTTCTGACCATCTCTTTTACCACGTCCCCAGTTTCTGACCATCTCTTGTACCACGTCCCCAGTTTCTGACCATCTCTTGTACCACGTCCCCAGTTTCTGACCATCTCTTGTACCACGTCCCCAGTTTCTGACCATCTCTTGTACCACGTGCCCAGTTTCTGACCATCTCTTGTACCACGTGCACAGTTTCTGACCATCTCTTGTACCACGTCCCCAGTTTCTGACCATCTCTTGTACCACGTCCCCAGTTTTTGACCATCTCTTGTACCACGTCCCCAGTCTCTGACCATCTCTTTTACCACGTCCCCAGTTTCTGACCATCTCTTGTACCACGTCCCCAGTTTCTGACCATCTCTTGTACCACGTCCCCAGTCTCTGACCATCTCCTGCACCACGTCCCCAGTCTCTGACCATCTCCTGCACCACGTCCCCAGTCTCTGACCATCTCCTGCACCACGTCCCCAGTCTCTGACCATCTCCTGCACCACGTCCCCAGTCTCTGACCATCTCCTGCACCACGTCCCCAGTCTCTGACCATCTCCTGCACCACGTCCCCAGTCTCTGACCATCACCTGCACCACGTCCCCAGTCTCTGACCATCACCTGCACCACGTCCCCAGTCTCTGACCATCACCTGCACCACGTCCCCAGTCTCTGACCATCACCTGCACCACGTCCCCAGTCTCTGACCATCACCTGCACCACGTCCCCAGTCTCTGACCATCTCCTGCACCACGTCCCCAGTCTCTGACCATCTCCTGCACCACGTCCCCAGTCTCTGACCATCTCCTGCACCACGTCCCCAGTCTCTGACCATCTCCTGCACCACGTCCCCAGTCTCTGACCATCTCCTGCACCACGTCCCCAGTCTCTGACCATCTCCTGCACCATGTCCCCAGTCTCTGACCATCTCCTGCACCATGTCCCCAGTCTCTGACCATCTCCTGCACCATGTCCCCAGTCTCTGACCATCTCCTGCACCATGTCCCCAGTCTCTGACCATCTCCTGCACCATGTCCCCAGTCTCTGACCATCTCCTGTATAAAAATATTTTTTTAAAAATAAGTTTTGGTATCGGTCATTTTCGTTATCAGTTTCAGTTTTCAGCCCAATGTATTTTTCATTTTCGGTATCGGTTTCGGCACCAAAAAACCAATTCGGTGCACCCCTACAAAATCTTCATTTAGGAAGACATTTTCTTTCTAAATACTAGTCATCACTAGTGGGATTAAAAACTCATATGAAAACATACCTGTTTTGTGCACTGATATATTACCATTCTTATCCTGTGTATCTTTCTGAAAGCTTGAACTCATGCCCTAATATATTATTATGACAAACATAATGCAAGGGCTAGACAACTCTGTATGGCCATAAAGACTACCTTTGCTGTAAATGGAGCTTTAAAAACAATAATTATATTGGAGGTTTTCAACAGAATTAGAGCTGTGTCATTAAGGAGAATTGTTTGGCTTTCACACAAGTCTGTCTTTCAAAATCTAGCAATTAACCACAATCTGCCTGTGTCAGAAATCTTTGATACCCGACGTCTCTAATAAACTATCTTGTGACCTGATTATTCTGCCTGGTTAACTTGCCAGAAGTTCCCAGTTTAACCAGCTTCATATTGTTCTAACTATACACAGGGTGAAGGATATGGTAGCAGTTTATAGTGAAAATAAAAGGAGAAGTATGGCCAAAGTTCTTTGCAAAGTGCACTTAGAAGAAGAAGTATGGGATTTGTATTTTTTATTTTTGAATCATATTTACCTAGATGCTACATCTGTCTCCCGCTTGCTCTAAGGCTGAGAACCGAGCGATTAAACACCGCCGATCGCTCAGTTCTCAGAGCTCCCTGAGCAATGAGCTGGTGACTGTCAGTCACCGCTGTCTGCTCTGTCCCGCCCCCGCGCTTGGCTGTGGAGGGGTTGGTCACGATCTTTCCCGAGCTCAGAAAACAGGTCACAGGGGTGCAGAACAAAAACAAAGGACCAGTTAATTGTCCTTCAGACTTTAGGAGGGCCGGATTGTGGCCAGCAGGGGTAGAAAATGTCCCGGCCCAGACAACGGTGAGAATAAATATGGCCTCAGGGTTGGTGGTCAACAGGGGGAGGAGTAGTGCCCCTATTAGTAGGAGAAATAGTATCCCATCATTGGTATAGGTGTAAGAAATAGTGGCCCATTGTTGGTGTCAGTAGGAGGAATAGTGCCTCATATTAGTGGGAGGAATAGTGCCCTAAGGGCCGGATAAAGGCTAGCAAAGGGCCATATCTGGCCCTCGGGCCCCAGTTTGGAGACCCCTGCTTTAAAGAATGAATAACAGCACAGTGCTTTTGCTGTGTCATTTGGCCCCCTGTATCACCTGAAATACCTGGCTGATCGTGCCTGTCTATGCCCTCCCCATGTAAACGGAGCGCGGTTTATCATGGCTGTTGAGCCCTGACACCCTGGTCAGTTTACGTGCCTCCATCATCTGCAGCTCTCCTGTCTCCCCGCTGTTTTCTCTCCCCCCCTCCCCTCCCTGCCTGTCAGCTCTGTGTCAGTGTCCGCCCCCTCCCCTCCTGCTGCTGAAGATACATTTAAAGTTTCATTTCATCCTCTCGGTTTAATAATGCTGTGTGCCCCAGTGTCTGTGCCTTATAAAAATAAGCCATTCAATACCTGATTTCAGAGCGCCACTCGGCACCTCTCTCCTCCTCCCCTCCCGACTGATGTCAGCAGAGGTTTCTCGGCCCCGCCCACTGCAGCTGTCAGGTCGAGAGAGGAGAAAGGCAGCTAGTCACGTGAGCGCTGCTCTGAAATCAGGTGTAGAACAGTTTATTTTGATAAGGCACAGACACTGGGGCACACAGCATTATTAAACAGAGAGGATTGTATGAATTTTATATAGTGGCTTAACAACCACTTTAAGTCTGCACTCCTGAGACCCAGATTCAGCTGATGGTGGGCACAAAGCTGGTCCAGGCTTTGCATTTATTCTGAAAATTTGGGGATTCGCTTACTCAGCCTCTCAGTGAGCTACTGAGAACCTGAGCTAGCCGCTCCAACCCCTTCTACAGTCTGGCACTCCAGTGAATGCTGGAGGAGCAGAGCACAGAGCAGTGACTGACAGTGCTCAGAGCAGAGCTGAAAACTGAGCAATCAGCAGTCTTTGATTGCTCAGTTCTTGGTGTAGAGGCGGCGGGGACAGATGTGGCATTAGATCAATACTCCATTTACCTAGGCAAGTATGAAAGTTTTCTTTTTTTTTTTAAATCCTGCAACTCTTTAAAATCTATTTTTTTCATAAATCAGATACTGATAATAGAACTTACATACATTTGCTTTTTTTCCTCCTCCGAGCTTGTTTTTGTAACTGTTTCCCTAGCAAAACACTTAGGCTGGTTTCACACGGACGTTACGTTTTTTTTGGTCAGTTACGTTTTTTTTTTTTTTTAACTACTTCAATACAGGGCACTTACACCCCCTTCCTGCCCAAGCCAATTTTCAGCTTTCAGCGCTGTCACTGTTTAAATTACAATTGCGCAGTCATGCTACACTGTACCCAAACAGAATATTTATCATTTGTTCCCACAAATAGAGCTTTCTTTTGGTGGCATTTGATCACCTCTGCGTTTTTTATTTGTCACTAAACAAATAAAAAAAGACCTAAAAAAAAAAAAAAAATTTTCTTTTGTTGCTGTTATAAAATTTTGTAAATAAGTAAGTTTTCTAATTCACTGATAAGGCGGCACTGACTGGCATTGATAAGACGGCACTGATGAGCGACACTGATGGGCACTGGTAGGCGGCACTGATAGACGGCACTGATGGGCACTGATACGTGGCACTGATGGGCACTGATTTGCGGCACTGATAGATGGCATTGATAGGCATCACTGATGGCACTGGCAGGCATTGGGGATGGGCACTGATTGGCAACTGGCTGGGCACCGATTGGCATTTCCCTGGTGGTCTAGGGTGGCATACCTGGTGGTCCAGTGTTGTGACATCCGAGGGGGGGCTGCGTTGATAAACAATCAGCACAGACCCCCCATCAGGAGAGCAGCCGATTGGCTCTCCACTACTCGCGTCTGTCAGACGCAAGTGAGGAAAACCCAATCAACGGCTCTTCCTGTTAACATCGTGATCAGCCGTGATTGGAAAAGGCTGATCACGTGGTAAAGAGCCTCCATCAGAGACCCTTAACCGAGATCGGTGTATCAGGCTGGCACACCGATCGCCGCAATGCGCGCCCCAACAGAGGCATGAGAGCGGCCTTTCTGGAGGGCCGTCATAGGAAGTCCACCCAGAATGAGAGCCGCGCAGCCGTCATATGATGGTGGGCGGGCGGCAAGCGGTTAAACGGATCAAAAACGGATACGGATGTCAATTTTTACATCCATTTAAAAAAAAAAGTGACTGGACTGAACTTCAAACACTATATATAGCTGGTTGCTAAGGAGGGGGCCGGGAAGCCAGCCACTGCATCCTTAAGAACCAATGAATCATCAGCTGTCAGCTGCATTCCCCACTATTAATAAAGGTATTTTCAAAACCCGGCTCGTTTTTTTTTTTTACATTTCACTGCCTTTTTGGTGAATGGGTAGGGGTAGTATGTACCCGATACTCATTGGGTAGCATGTACCCGATACCCATTGAAATAATAAAAAAAAATTGGTACCCTCCGAATCTATACTAGACCCGAAGGGCCTGGGGGGACCCCACTCCATTTTTTCTGCAATTTTTTTTTTGCTGGCAATTTTTTTTACATTCAGCCGTCAGTGGAGACTCATCGGTTGTTAAGGACGCATTGGCAGCTTCCAAGCCCCCTCCTTCTCTACCAGCTATATACAGTGTGTTTAACGAGGAAAAAAAAATTTTAAAAAGGGTCTAAAAACGGATGTCAGCGGATCAGATGTAAGCATATTATCCTTTTCTTTTTTACAGATGAAAAAAATAGGGTTTTCTTCCATCATAAAAAACGGAGCTTAGCAGAGACGATGATCATCCGCTAAAGTCCGCTATCCCTTAGAGATACATGTATGTCCATTTTTCATCCGTCAACAGATGGATGAAAAACAGACATACGTAACGGCCACGCAAAAGGGGCCTAACTGTACATGCAGCCATTCAAAGTGCCTCACACACAGGCAGTGCAAGAGGTGGCAGCGGCTCCTAAGCTGTCAAGTAACAAAGCGGGTAAGCTGGAGGATCTGATATGAATATTACATATTGGGAAGATCCTTGAGTTCTGCTTTAAAACCAATGGTATAACCGACAGTAATACTATGCCTATACATAAAGATGAACAGCTATCAAACAACAAATTCAAGGTAATAAAAAAAAAAAATCTTTTAAAATGCTTGCAAAAAATGAAAATATAAATCTCAAAAAGCTGATAAATTGATCTGAACAGTGGATCTGCAAATCATCTGAAAAAAAGGGATTCCAAAGTCTTGAACAATCAAAGAGAATCACGCTAATACTATGGTTTCTATGTAGCACAAGGCAGCAGTTTCACAAATAATGCACAATAAACTACATTTAAAAAAGACCAGAATTTAAACTTAGAAATAAAATATAACGCTGCAAGTGGAGAGAAAAACCTTCACAAATATACAGTTCATACATGATCTGGCAGAAAACAGCAATTACCGGGTATGTCCGTTAAGCTGTTCATTAGAAAAAACATTCCACATTGAGCTTATAACTTACCAGCCGGTTGTTCTCGAACACATTTTCTTTTGAGAGGGCACCAAAGTCTCTAGAGAGAAATAGGAAGAGGTATGTGAGTGTCAGAAGGAGGAGGGTGAAAGCGAGGATTGTTTCCCCATCAGCTGAAGCAGAACACGGATCCATTACAATAAACAATTTCAGTTTTCTTTCAAACATACATGAAGAAACAGACAGGTGGGAATGACAGCAACTACGTGCTGCCTAGAATACTGGATTTTAAAGAACAAATTATATACCATATTAGAAATAACATAATATAGCATGGTGTTCGCCTAAATTAATTTTGTTATAATAAAGCTACTAAAGCTAAAAGCATTTTTATTTTTTCTTTACTGCATTCCTTGAATTACGGTAAATAACGGTTTCTATTTCTCTGCCCCACCCCACCCTTCCCCTTCCACGTGTGAAGGGGAAGAGTGGGGAGAATAGATCAAGTACTGTGCACGGCTGCATTTATTTTTCCCTCTCTAACTTTTCGCACTGCACTTGAGCAGCAGCCATTGGCTCCTTCTGAAGTGAATCAAATGCAGTGAGGAGGAAGTGGGGGCGGGGCTAAATCCCGCTGTGTAAGTTTATGGAGCGCACTTGCTATGGGGACACATGAAGAGAAGGAGCCAGGATCTGTGCCGGGGGACCCTTGAGGAGGAGAATCGGGTCGCTCTGTGCAAAACCACTGCACAGAGCAGGTGAGTATAACATGTTTGTTGAGGTTTTTTTGTTTTTTTATTTGACTTTACTTGTAAATGTTAAAAAAGCGATGATTTGCTCTTACTTTTACTGTCATTAGTACAAAATAAATAAATAAATTTAAAAAAAGGCATTGACCCTCTGTGTGCAGGTAGAAAGCAGTGTTAATTTTAAATTCAAATTTAGTTTTAGTCAAAGTCTTGACTAAAATGGCATTTTGGTTTCTGTCGTATTTTAGTCATCTGAATTGTTTTAGTTTTAGTCGTATTTTAGTAGACTAAAATCTGCAGTACATTTTAGTTGACTAAAATCGAATGGATTGATTTAAATTGTAATGCATTATTTAAGCATTTCCCCCGAGTTTTCAAAACTCATACTCCTGCATAGGGTTGCACGGATACTGATATCGGTACCGATACTAAGCATTTGCATGAGTATTGGTACTTGTGGAAATGCTCCAATACTAGTAAACGATACCTTCAGGCTCGGTGCTGTCAGCAGAATTCCCCGCCGATAGCTGAAATGTAAACTCCTGCACTGACTTGGTCAGGTAGCTAGTTAAGGTCTGTCACTTTTGCTGGGTGCCTTCCCCACCTCTTCCTCCCCCCTCCCGCCAGCTGTCACTTCTGCTTGTTGTCTCCTCCTTCCCTCTGCCAGATGTCACCTCTGCCCCTATGTCTTTCCAGCTCCCTCTCAACATTGTCCTCAACTCCTAAAGCCTACTACTGTTATCCACTGCTGCAAATTACATTTAATATATGTCCACAGCCACCAAGCCCTATCTTCTACTACCCCAATTCAACACTTCAGAGGTCCCTTCTGGCCATCCAGCAATCTCCCAATGGCCCTTCCATCCCCCTCCTCTCCCTCCTAGCAATCATAGCCTTTTCCACCCCAACTATCCCAGCCCTCTCACCCCACAACCCCTATCCCAACCAATTTCAACTACCCTGCCCTCACTTACCCCCATACTCCCTCCCACCCCGCCATCACCCCAGCCTCACCCAATACCCCCCAACCTACTCTTTCTAGGCAATAGGTATTAGGGTTGTCGAGATACCACTTTTTTAGGACCGAGTACAAGTACCGATACTTTTTTTCAAGTACTCGCCGATACCGATTACCGACAGTGTTTTGTTTTTTTTTCCCTTTCTTTTTTTTGGGGGGGGTATGGGGGGGGGGGTGAACGGTGTCTGTTTTTT
The DNA here is from genome assembly GCA_037952925.1 of Lithobates clamitans. Taxonomy (NCBI): domain Eukaryota; kingdom Metazoa; phylum Chordata; class Amphibia; order Anura; family Ranidae; genus Lithobates; species Lithobates clamitans. The sequence goes on along the minus strand of JBBGZY010000243.1, from coordinate 1,117,440 downwards.
TTTTATTTACATTTATTATTTTTTAAAATAATATTTTTTTTTTATTCTTTATTGCAATATGTTTTTTTTTTTTTTAATCAGCCCTGTTGGGGGGCTTTGATGAGATATCAGGGGTCTTAACAGACCCCTGATATCTCCCCCTTGAGAAAGAGAAAGAGACCGAGGATAGAGATTCCCAGGTCCCTTTCTCTGCAGCCTCAGCTGCACTGAGAACGAATGGAGAGAAGACAGCGGCTCCTCTCCATTCATAAACTGACACATCGTAATCACAGGAGATTACAATGTTTCAGTTATGTGAATGGACAGAGTCAGCTGACTCTGTCCATTCACACAGTGGAGAGGGACAGCAGAACGGAGGGGGACAGCGGAGAGGGACAGCAGAACGGAGGGGGACAGAGGAACGGAGGGGGGCAACGGAGGGGGACAGAGGAACGGAGGGGGACAACGGAGGGGGACAGAGGAACGGAGGGGGACAGAGGAACGGAGGGGGACAACGGAGGGGGACAGAGGAACAGAGGGGGACAACGGAGGGGGACAGAGGAACAGAGGGGGACAACGGAGGGGGACAGAGGAACGGAGGGGGACAACGGAGGGGGACAGAGGAACGGAGGGGGACAACGGAGGGGGACAGAGGAACAGAGGGGGACAACGGAGGGGGACAGAGGAACAGAGGGGGACAACGGAGGGGGACAGAGGAACAGAGGGGGACAACGGAGGGGGACAGAGGAACAGAGGGGGACAACGGAGGGGGACAGAGGAACAGAGGGGGACAACGGAGGGGGACAGAGGAACAGAGGGGGACAACGGAGGGGGACAGAGGAACAGAGGGGGACAACGGAGGGGGACAGAGGAACAGAGGGGGACAACGGAGGGGGACAGAGGAACAGAGGGGGACAACGGAGGGGGACAGAGGAACAGAGGGGGACAACGGAGGGGGACAGAGGAACAGAGGGGGACAACGGAGGGGGACAGAGGAACAGAGGGGGACAACGGAGGGGGACAGAGGAACAGAGGGGGACAACGGAGGGGGACAGAGGAACAGAGGGGGACAACGGAGGGGGACAGAGGAACAGAGGGGGACAACGGAGGGGGACAGAGGAACAGAGGGGGACAACGGAGGGGGACAGAGGAACAGAGGGGGACAACGGAGGGGGACAGAGGAACAGAGGGGGACAACGGAGGGGGACAGAGGAACAGAGGGGGACAACGGAGGGGGACAGAGGAACAGAGGGGGACAACGGAGGGGGACAGAGGAACAGAGGGGGACAACGGAGGGGGACAGAGGAACAGAGGGGGACAACGGAGGGGGACAGAGGAACAGAGGGGGACAACGGAGGGGGACAGAGGAACAGAGGGGGACAACGGAGGGGGACATAGTATGCCCCAGTAGAAGGACGATGGTCCGAAACATGTCGGGTTGCTATATCCTAGAGATGCTCTGATAGCACGCGATTTTACTTTGTTTCCTCCTTTTTGTGATCACATTTTACCCATTGTATGGTGCCACTGAGCACTTTTTAGCTTTTCAATAAAAGCTTTTTTTTTACGGATTCATGCCCTATGTGGAGATTTTTTTGTTTTTCCCTCCTCCCACCATGGGGACCTCGCTGAGCCTCAGTCTCTAACTGACGTTCCATCTGAGAGAGATACCGTGATTGGCTGTGGATCTACATACCACCAAACAGCGACTGCCGTCCCGGATGAGACTCCCCGTTAAGATCTCTTCAACCAGACATCCCTGGGGTCGTTGGATCCCACAAGCCCGTATGACACTCCACCGTACGGTGACTGTGTCCATCCCCTCTGGTAGGGGTATCTATTTCCATTGTTTGCTGTGTTGATTTGGATTTTTGGAAGATTTGGATGCAAGGTGTCTCCCCTACATACAGAGCTTGCTTCAGTTCCTATTCCATGTGTGGGTTTGATACCGCATACACCCACGAACCTCCAGTTCCTGTGGACCTACCGTGTTTCCCCGAAAGTAAGACAGTGTCTTACTTTCTTTTTATCCCTAAAAGCCCCACTATGTCTTACTTTCGGGGTATGTCTTATATTGGGAAAAAAAAAAAATTTTTATTTTTTATTGCAATATTTTTTTTTTTTTTTTTTTTTTTTTTAATCAGCCCTGTTGGGGGGCTTTGGTGAGATATCAGGGGTCTTAACAGACCTCTGATATCTCCCCCTTGAGACAGAGAAAGAGACAGAGGATAGAGATTCCCCAGTCCCTTTCTCTGCAGCGTCAGCTGCTCTGAGAATGAAAGGAGAGAAGACAGCGGCTTCTCTCCATTCATAAACTGACACATTGTAATCACAGGAGATTACAATGTTTCAGTTATGTGAATGGACAGAGTCAGCTGACTCTGTCTATTCACAAGGGAAGGAGGGGGAGGACGGAGGAACGGAGGGGGAGAACGGAGGGGACAGAGAAGGAGGGGGAGAACGGAGGGGACAGCGGGGAGGCACAGAGGAGGAAAGCGGAACGGAGGGGGAGAACGGAGGGGACAGAGAAGGAGGGGGAGAACGGAGGGGACAGAGAAGGAGGGGGAGAACGGAGGGGACAGAGAAGGAGGGGAGAACGGAGGGGACAGCTGGGAGGCACAGAGGAGGAAAGCGGAACGGAGGGGGAGAACGGAGGGGGACAGAGAAGGAGGGGGGAACGGAGGGGACAGCGGGGAGGCACAGAGGAGAAAAGCGGAACGGAGGGGGAGAACGGAGGGGACAGAGAAGGAGGGGGGAACGGAGGGGACAGCGGGGAGGCACAGAGGAGGAAAGCGGAACGGAGGGGGAGAACGGAGGGGGACAGAGAAGGAGGGGTACCGCACTTCACTGCAGGCAAATCCCCCCGTGTTTCCCCGAAAGTAAGACATATGTCTTACTTTCGGGGTATGGCTTATATTAGCTGACCCCTCTGAAACTCCCGATACGTCTTACAATCGGGGGTGTCTTACTATCGGGGAAACACGGTATATAAGATTCACTACACATTTATGGACCTTTTTTTCCTTTATGTGTCTATTCGTTTAATTTTACCACATTTATTTCTTATTTGCCTAGGTTTTATTTTTAGCCTTTTAAACGTATTGCCCATACAAATATACTTTGCAGTGAGTTTAGATACAGTCACTTTGAAGAAATCCCATTTCTGTTTCGTGTCCATTGATGCCAATATTCTAAGTCCTGGAGAAACCCGCATCCAATTTGCATAGGTGTGAACCCAGCTTTAAAGTTGAGTGGTTTTTATCTTACCCGTATGTGTTTGTTGCTTACAGCTAATAGTAAATGAAATCATGTTATGGTTACTGCTACCCAGATGTTCTTTTATAAGAATATTGGTAACAAGCTCTGCATGGTTTGAGATCACCAGGTCCAGCAGTGTGTCATTCAAAGTCGGGGCCTCAATAAAATGGGCCATAAAATTGTCTTGTAATAGGTCTATAAATTACTGTCCCAGCAGTAGCATTACTCTATTCAATTTCCGGGTAGGTAAAACCCCCCATTATTATCACTGTCCCAGCCCTTTCCATCTGTGCAAGGCGCTAAGTCTCCACCTCTTCACTAACACTGGGTGGCCGATAACAAACTCCAATGACAACTTTTGTAGTACGCACACCCATGTACAGTTCCACCCATAATCCTTCAGACTCATCACACTCTCCATCAACTAGGTCCTCTTTCATACTCGCTTTGAGATCACTTTTCACATAGAGACAGACATCACTCCTCCGTTTTACCCTGTCTTTCCGAAAGAGAGCATAGCCAGGAATATTAATAGCCCAGTCATGAGATGAATGAAGCCAAGATTCAGCAATACCAATTGGATCATAGTTCTGCTCGTGTCACCAGAGCTTCCTTTCTCACCTATTTTGCTTGGCAGACTTTTGGCATTGGTGAAACACTTTAATTAATTGTCACATTTTTCCAAACGTATGTTGCATATTTTTTATTTTGGTACAAATAGTACCATTTCCAATGGTTGTTTGTGACATAGGAACCTTCATATCATCTGCCATAGCCCTCCCCCCATCTTTCCCCATTCTACCCACCAATAGGGGCTGACCCCTGTCTGACCCTTTATAATCTAATTCACCCCCCCCCCCCCACAATCCTAGTTTAAATACTCTTCCAGGCTTCCCAAAAACCTCTCCCTCAGCAAAGCAGACCCCCTTTCATTTAGGTGCAAACCATTTTTAGCATATAGGTTGCACCCCAATGAATAGTCAGCCCAGTGCTCTAAAAACCCAAATTCCTCCTCCTTAACACCAGGTCCTTATCCATGCATTTAGCTCTCTAATCACCCCCTGCCTTTCCTGTGTTCGCATGGCACAGGCAATATTTCTGAGAATATCACCTTGGAGGTCCTTCCCTTCAAATTGCAGCCTAGTTCTTTAAATTGGTTCTTAACCACTTAAGGACCAAGCCTCTTTTTGAGATCTGTTTACAAGTTAAAAACATTTTTTTTTTTGCTAGAAAATTACTTAGAACCCCCAAACATTATACATTTTTTTTCTAACACCCTAGAGAATAAAATGGCGGTTGTTGCAATACTGTACAGAGTAAATTGATACCCAACATGTCACGCTTCAAAATTGCACCCACTCGTGAAATGGCGACAAACTTTTACCCTTAAAAATCTCCATCGGCGACGTTTAAAAAAAAATTCTACAGGTTGCACGTTTTGAGTTACAGAGGGGGTCTAGCGCTAGAATTATTGCTCTTGCTCAACCGATCACAGCGATACCTCACATGTATGGTTTGAGCAGCCTTTTCATATGCGGCCGCTACTCAAGCATGCTTGCGCTTCTGCACATGTGCTCAGCGGGATGGGGCGCGTTTAAAAAAAAATTTTTTTTTCTTATTTAACTTTTTTTTTTTTTTTTTTTAAAGAACAGTGTAAAAATAAAAAATAAAAGTGTCACTTTTATTCCTATTACAACGAATGTGAACAAGGAAAAAAAAAGCATGACAGGTCCTCTTAAATATGAGATCTAGGGTCAAAAAGACCTCGGATCTCATATTTACACTGTAATGCAATAAAATTTTTTGTCATTAAAAATTTTTTTTAAAAAAATGGCCCTTTAAGAACTATGGGTGGAAGTGACGTTTTGATGTCACTTCCGCCCAGCAATGGTATGGAGACGGGTGGGGGCCATCTTCCCCTCACTCGTCTCCATACCCAGAGTGGATGAACATCTGATCGCCTCCTCCACTGCCGACAGCTCCGGTAAGCGGCGGGGGGCCCCTCTCCCGCAGCCCAAAAAAGTGATCTCGCAGCGAATCCGCCGCAGAGACTACTATTATCGTAAACCGAACCGCTGGCCGAAAAAGAGAATACCTGGGGTTATGGCAGCTAGAGTAGGACGTATATTGGCGTGCGGCGGTCCGGAAGTGGTTAAGGAGCCTCCACCTTCCATATATTGTCATTGGTTCCAATGTGGAGCAAGGCAGCTGAGTCATGCCCAGCCCCTCCCAGTAATTTGTCAACCCAATCCACGATAAGCCGAACCCTGGCACCAGGAAGACAGCAAACCATTCGGTTGAGGCAATCCTGGCGACAAATTATTCTATCAGTCCTTCTGATTATAGAATTCCCTATTACCACCAACTGTTTAGGTCTACCTGCACTCCTCACCACCCCTACTAGATGGGCTGCTCTCCCGGCTGTTAGGAGAAGCAGTGACCTCTAGGGCTGCCACCTCTGAGCTTGATACCCCCACATCTTCACCCAACTTGGCAAATCTGTTAGGGTGCTCAAACCCAGGGCTGGCCTTTCTTTTTCTGTGAGCCCCTACCACTCCCTCTTACTTAACCCACCTGCTGACATACACACAAGGACAGGGAAGCACGTGCACTCCCACTCCCATCTTACTTTCCTCAACCTCCTTCTTCTGCTAACCTCTGGGGATATCTCCCCTAATCCTGACCCTTCAGTATCTCGCCCCCACACCCTCCCTCCTTCAGCATCAGCCACAATCTTCTCAACCTTATCTCGATCCCCCTGCCCCCAAAAACCACCCTCCCCTTCTCATGTGCCCTCTGGAATGCCCGCTCTGTCTGCAATAAGCTCACTCCTGTCCATGACCTTTTTGTCTCCCAATCCCTTAAACTTCTTGCAATCACGGAAACATGGCTTCAAGAGTCAGATTCTGTCTCACACGCAGCCCTCTCCCATGGAGGCCACACCTGAACTCACTCAGTCAGACCCAGTGGACAGAAAGGAGGTGGAGTTGGTTTGTTTCTATCCCGACTGAGCACCTTTCAAGTCCAGTCTACCCCTCCTTCTCTAAACTACTCTTCTTTTGAGACACACTGTATTCCTCTGTTTTCTCCCATTTCTAAACGGATTGCAGCGATCTATCGGCTTCGTGGACCAGTGTCACACTTCATTGATGACTTCACTGCTGGCTACCCTACTTTCTCTCCTCTGCAACACCCACTATTATCGTTGGTGATTGCAACATCCCTGCCAATATTAACAGCCCAGCTGCAACCCAACTTTTCAACTTAGCCTCATCCTTTGACCTTACACAATGGACACAGTCCCCCACTCACTCTGATGGTAATACCCTCAACCTTTTTTACTTCCATCTTTGCACCCCTGCAACCTCACCAACACCCCCTTTCCTCTCTCTGACCACAACCTCATCACTTTCACAATGTGCCACCAAGCAGAAAATAATTACCCGCAGAAACCTTCGCCACTTTATTCCTTCTCTTTTCTACTCTGCAACTGACCACCTCCATGACAAAATCTCACCCCTGTCTTGCCCCGACTTGGCCAACCCTATCTACAACAGTTCACTTTCATCCTCACTGGACTTTCTTGCTCCTCTCACTACAGAAAATGTCAGGCCCCAACTATTACAACCTTGGCAGACCGACAACACGAGAAACCTTAAGAGACATAGCAGAGCACTTGAGCGAGTGTGGCGTAAAACCAACTCCCAGCATGCATTCACTCAATATAAATCTGTCTTCTTAAAATACAATTCCTCTCTCCATGCTGACAAACAAACCTACTTTGTCACCCTCATTAATACTCTGTCCTTCAGTCCTTGTCGTCTCTTCTCTACTTTAACTCTCTACTTTCTTCACCACCACCTCCACCTAGTAACTCACTCACTGCTCACGAGATTGCCAATCACTTTAAAAGCAAGATTGATGCAATTCGTGGGGACAGCTCCACTGCACAGACATCTAACCCACTTAACATACCCTGTATAAAGCCACTCTCAAAATTCTCCTCTTTTGACCTAGCTACTACCGAAGAGGTCTCTAAAATTTTCTCAGTAGCCCACCTTACCACCCGTCCCCTGAACAATAACATACAAAGCCATTCACAATTCTGCCCCGAGCTACATCACCATTCTTATCTCCAAATATCATCCAAACCGTCCTCTCTGCTCCTCCCAAACCTTCTGCTCTCTAGCTCCCTTGTCTCCTCCTCCCATGCTCATCTCCAGGACTTCTCTGGAGCCTCTCCCATCCTCTGGAACTCACTACCCCAATCTGTCCAGTTATCTCCTACTCTGTCCACTTTTAGGCTATCCCTGAAAACTCATCTCTTCAGGGAGGCTTAGCCTGCCTCCAACTAACAACCGAATCTTCTTTTCCCCTCATTAATTTATCCCTCACAGTACCTACCTATTGTTTCACCAGCCCCTCCCTCTTAGATTGTAAGCTTGCAGGAGCAGGGCTCCTCTAACCCTCTTGTTTTGAATTGTACTGTTGGTGTAGTCTCTCCCTACATTGTAAAGTGCTGCGCAAACTGTTGGTGCTATATAAATCCTGAATAATAATATTAATATGCTCTGGGAAGCCATACTGGAGCCCTGGGTATAATGCTCCCCCAGAAAGTGGGGTGCACTTGGGATGGGGGAACAAATTCACTCCACCTACCTAAAAAGACTGATGGGTCTGCCAGGCACTACCCGGTCCAGAGAGACAATATGTATGCCTTGTGTAGAGCCCAGACTCCAAGCCACAGAAAAGGGGGAAACAGAGACAAAAGTTCCCCCAACACACCCACAGGATCCAAAGGCACCCAGGGAATAGACCTTTTTAGCAATGGTTTAAAATGATTAGCGTTGCCCACAGGTGAGAAGCAGCCACTAATACCTGACACCTGTGAGGTCTCATGCGGCTAAATCTTGCATGTGTTAGGTGCTTCATAAGCATGCACAGCACAAAGTTCCATGAAGCTGACTCTCTTCAGAGGAGGTTATCTAATCATCCCACAACAGGGGTACCAGAAAATGGAACCAGTGTGAGTCGCGGACCCAAATCTCTGGGAGGTAGAAGAGCTGCACAATTATACGTTAAAAAATTGCGATCTCGATTCAACACCCCTGACGATCTCTATTGCAGAGTTTGACGATTCTTTCATATAACAAGTGGAGAGACTTATCTGCTCACTCAGCTGTCAAAAGAAAACATCCGGGCAGTCTGCCAAGTTTTTAACATGAAACATTGCAACTAACTCTTCCTTCTTAGATCAAAAGGATAAACTTCTGTGTGTAAAGAAAAAATCCAGGCAGTCTGCCAAGTTTTTAACAATGTGTAAATGCAGAAAGCTTAACCACTTAAGGTCTTAATCTTTTTCTGACGTTTGTTTCTTAAGTTAAAATCAATATTTTTTGCTAGAAAATTACTTGGAACCCCCAAACATTATATATATTTTAGCAGAGACCCTAGGGAATAAAATGTCAATTGCTACAATATTTTATGTCACACTGTATTTGCCCAGCGGTCTTTCAAACGCAATTTATTTGGGAAAAAATACACTTCAATGAATTAAAAAAAAGAAAAAACGAAACAGTAAAGTTAGCCCAATTGTTTTTGTTTTAATGTGAAAGATGATGTTACGCCGTGAGAATCGTGAGAGAATCGTGATCTATCTTCTAAGCAAAAAGAAATCATGATTCTCATTTTAACCAGAATCGTGCAGCTCTAGGAGGTTGTGGGGATTTTCAAAAGATGTTAAGAGGCTGGGTCATAGACAAGCAAACCTGGACCTAGTCGAACTTGTATGCCAGGGAAAAAGGGATACTGAGGGGTAACATGTACCACGAGGGTTTGTAGAGAACCCAAGTGCAGGGGATTTTTCAGAGGAGTGTCTGGATAGTGAAACAATCCACTGCCAAAATGTAGCAGAGGGTAAAACCATCCTTTTAAGCATGGATTTAAGGAGGGATTCCTGATGCCTGTTTGTTGAATTTTAAAATGTGAACAGTTCCTGAACTAGTTTGACAGTCTTCCTGTTAAGGTGGATCACTCATATGTCAACAGTGAGAGCAGACCACCGTTTTACAAATTCCCAAAGAAAAAAAAAAAAAAACACACTCAGGACTCTTTAGGGTACTTACTTTCTGTATAGAAGAAGGAATCAAACAGAGTGTAGAAGAAAGGTTTGCAGGCATAGGAGCTCTAAAAAAAATAAAAAATAAAAACTCAAGGCCTGGCACAGCAGGCTAAACCTTCAGATAGAATGCACTGAATCTATAAGATCTGACCCTTGTAAACCTGAAGTGATGATAAGAGATTGTGATGCCTCAAAAACAGTATCTTTAGAGACTGTTGGAAAGCTGAATATGAATTAGAGTTGGTAATAGGGGCCACATGCTTAGCCTTCTCTAAGGTCTCTGGGGTGTCAGAAACAGTCTCTGCAGGGGAAGGCACCAGAGTGCGCTAAGTGGTACTATGGGCACTGTGGTGTAATACCTGAGCACATATGACCAAAAAGTCCTGGGTAAACATATTGGACTCTGTGGACCTGGGGCCCAATAGAGCTGAGAAAGACTACCATGATGATAGGGAACATATAACAGGTGGCTCCGGTTCCAGATGACAGGTATTGATTCCTTCCCACTTCAGCAAAATCTAAACAAAAAACAAAACGTTTTACCTAGAGATGCACTTAAAAGTGGATTGTGTGTGAAAAAACAAAGGTCCGCTTTATTGACAGTCTCCTCCCCCTATAAATAAATAAATAAAAAAAAAAAAAAAAAAAAACACACGGGGCGTGGCCTGAGCTCCTGACCTTCTCCTGGCTGGCTAAGCCTATTTTGCTCTATCTTGCCCCATTATACACGGCATGTACTCCAAAGAAACAGAAGACGAAGGGAAAATCAAAAGCTGCAAAACCCGATAAGGCCGAGGGAGATCTAGAGCAACATCTCACGTACTCTCAGCTAGCCTCCCCTGCTTCCAATATGGCGGAACCGCGTAGTGAGACACACGAGGCCCAGTTCCCTGATAACTGGCCTGCATTCCCTGCTGCATCTATGGAATCTGACTCCTATTCGGACACCCCCGCTGCTCTACAGTGAGGACCACAGACCTCTCTACCCCGATCCCGTGGTGTGGCAGTGGATGCGGAGCTGCGGGCACTTATACAGGTCCTTCCAACCAAGGCCGACATCAAGAATCTCATCAGCCATCTGGGAGGAACAGCATCGCAGAGACATACAAGATGTAAAGGGAGAGATGCGATCCCTGTCCACGAGACTGTTTGCGGTAGAGACCTCCTTTTAGAACTAGAGCGGTGAGTATCCACACTAGAACACCTGCAGGATGCCCACGTAATGCTGCAGCTACATATGGGGGAAAAAAAATGGAGGGCAGAAGTAGGCACAAAAATCTGCGCCTACGGGGTCTGCCGAAAGCGACAGGAACCGAGGACCTGGCTGCCACGGCTGCAGCTATTTTCCATAGACTCCCAGGTGATGTGCTTTCCCCCCCCCCCCCCCCCCCCAGGCTGGTGTTTGACCGGATCCACAAGGCCCTGGGCTCATGCTCTGCAGACCCTAACAAGCCGCGGGATGTTATTTGCCGACTCCACCACTACTCCCATAAGGAAGACATACGCCACAGAGCATCGGAGGCCGGTGGGGTGGAATTTGATGGAGCGCATGTTAAAATTCTGCTAGATGTCTCCAGGGCCACCTTACAAAGACATGCCATGCTTCGACCTGTCCTGGAATTAGCTCATCAACATGCGGCTACCTACTTTTGGGGATACCCGCTCTCCGGAGACATCGAGGAGATATTCCCAGCCCAGACTGCAGAGGCAACGCCGGAGGTCCCGGGCACCAACACCAGACGGTACACGTGAGTCTTAATTTGACCCCCCCCGTCCACTCGGCACTGTACCAGCCATTGAATAACCCCGACTGAGGTTCCTCCTCAACAGGGCACTGACTGTTCCTATTGCTTTAAACCCCTTGGGGATTTTTCAGCGGTCCCTTTTACTACACCACCTGGATTTAAAAGGCCCGGCTCTGTGTTGTTTACCCCTCCTCCACCGGTTGACTTTACTGTTTTTGATCCCTGGTGTGCCCCCCCCCCCCTCCCGAGAAGAGAGCTCGTTATGCTATTCTGTTGATCCCGGACCCACTTATCCGCCGGCACTGCTGGAACTGGACATTCTCCTTGCAAGCCATGTACCCCTGTCTAACATCATGTCTACTCTGACATGCACTTGTGGTTCCCCCTTTTCTTTTTATTTATTTTTTTAGAACCTCAGTATTTCCTGGGGGACTGGCTATAAAATATTGGAAACAAGCCAAGTACAGATGCCCTCCTCTCCCGTCTTACATGCTCCACTGGATAAGCAAGCGGTTAACTCGTCGCCTGTGAGTACGCTGGGATCCAGTGGGGTGTGGGGGGACTTTTACCCCCTCCCAGGGGCTCCAGGGTGGCGATTGATGTTTCCTGCCAGAGGGGATGGGGGGTTCAGATCCCTGCATGTACTGATGTTCTCCCCTCTTTGTTCCTTATCTCATTGTGTGGAACCTTAGTGCCATATAGTTATACAGCTATTGCTCATGTTGGGGGGAGGTGGAGTGGGATTGTTGTGGAGTGGTAACCCGCCTTTTATATAGTGTTTTATGCCTAGCGGGAAGTAAACACAAACATATGCATACCCATGTGATGTCTCAACGAATGTTGACTTACATGTTTTTACAGGAGACAGGTTGTCCCGTTTCACCATTTCTAGTTTAAGCAGGCCCCTGCGCACTACTATATCTTGCACTCAAGAGGACACCGGGTGTTGCTGTGTGTTCGCCTCTGTCTCGCACCCCCCCCCACAATTTTAGTGGGGGGGGGGGTTTATGAGGGAGGAGGACTGGGCGTGCGCCAGGGACCCCGTGGGCCTGGGGGGATGCAGGCATGGCCCCCCCAGTGGCAAAGAAGGTCCCGAGATCCTGGCTCCACTGGCTGGGTTGAGTGGGATGGGTCGGGTGTGCTCCCTGGCGGCCTACTCCAGTTACTCCCCCATATAGGTCGGCACATCTCTCGTACGGGCTTGGTCAAGATATGCTAGTGCAAGCCTTCTGCTTGTTACCTTTAGTTGCTCCTTTCCCCCCTACTTTATTTAATTTCTTTTTATTTATTCATTTTTTCCTTTTTGTTTGTGGTCTTGTCCTTTCTAGCAGAGGTTGGGTTGCTAGGCCTCGCTCTACTGACATCCTACACTGTCTATATCTCTTAATCTTTTCCTCCACCCTCCTTTCTTCTGTTTCCCCCCTTTAGATTTCTTTTTCCTCTATGACTCAGGTTGAGGATGGACGGCCTTCAGAAAAACTCCATAAACACGAAAGGCCTGAACACGCCGGAGAAACGGCGCATGCTCATGAATGATTTAAAAACGTACTCCGGTAGACATAGCCTTCATTCAAGAAACTAATTTTAAAGAGGACCTGTCCTTAAAAACAGATTTTATCCCCTAACCTACCATTCTACTAATAAAACTAAACCTAGAGGTGTTTCCATCCTCCTATCCAGTAAACTGCAGTGGACCCTTCGACACTCCATGGTAGATGGAGAGGGGCGCTTTTCATTCAAAGCTCTCGTGGGTGAAGTACATCTGACACTGGCGACTATATACGCCCCGAAAGACCATCAAGATACTTTTATACAACACACCATCCTTACTTTTAGACTTCCAAGAAGGCCAACTGATTCTCGGAGGGGATTTCAACATCCCTCTGGCCCCTAAAGTGGATACTTACTCGGGCTCCTCCTCCCCCTCTGTCCTGACTGGCTCTCGAAAGCGGATTGCACAGACTCTATACAGGGCCCAACTGATTGATGTATGGCGCCTTCAACACTCCAGAGAGATGGATTACACATTCTATTCCTCTCCCCATAAAATCTATACAAGAATAGGATTACTTTCTTATCCCCCACAGCCAATTCCACGTGGTAAAGAATTCCTCCATCGGCCACGGGACGTGGTCCAACCATGCTCCCATCTCATTGGCTTATGCACTCTCTAATACTCCCTCCCATAGGACGCGCTTTTGGCGACTAAATTAAAGCCTTCTACAGAGACCGGAGGAAGTAACCAGGGAATGAAATTTCTACTTACAAACACTACAGCAGACTGCTGAATGATATATTAAAGGTCTGCGCTGAGGAGATGGAAAGGTTGCAGCCTCCCCCTAATTAGTTCCCAATGGGAGCTATTGGAATAAATAGAGAGGAATGGGGGTGTGGCGCTACCTAAAATGACACAGTGTATAAATATGGGATAAATAATCAAAATGTGAAACTCAGTGCATCTGGACCCAATTTAAGTCCACACCTCAATACGGATAGACTGGTTCCTATATATGTGAAAAATATCTGAATAAAAATAATATAAACAAATAATAAACTATACCAAACACTTCAACAAAAAATCATTTCACAGTGCATACACCCTAATTATGAACCAGTCTGGGTGAGTGCCAAAGTGTCCAAAGAATATATAATTATATATAAAATGTCTAATTCTCTCTCGTCCTGGTAAAGGTAAATATTGGACAAATATTACAACTTAGACCAAAAATCCATGTGACTGTGTGAAAATATTATATGTAAAAACCATATAAATCATTCGTGTTGTGTTTTATATAAGCCAATCCGGGATTTTTAAAAGGTGTCTATACCCAGCATGTATAGTCCAAAAGTAAAAGGTGAAAAGACAAAGTGACTTCTGTGCTCATAGAATCTGGTGACTTCAGGTGCTCCCCCTGTGTGCCCCCACTCACCAACAGTAGTCCCCCCTTCAGGGGTAATAAGCACAGAGTGGGTGGCTTTGAATGGATGATCCCCTTGGATGTCTCAGCTCGTGTTCCACACCTCCGTGATCCCGCTCCAGCGCTCCCGTTCAGGGCCCCCCCGATATGCGCTCCAGCCCTGGGCACCTCCGTGTGCTTAGTTGCACCAGTCAGTCCTCTCCTCCCAGGAAAGGGAAACAAGGGACTCCCGTAGTGTAGTAGGTTCAATTTATTTTAAAAGTTAAATCCATAAAAACAGCAGCGAACCCAGTGCAGCGCGGCCGTGTACAAGGTTAGAACCAGGAAGCTAGTCCTTGGCGTGCGTTCCAGACTTGCGTTCCAGGCCAGCGCTTCCGGGTATGACGTGAGAGCCCCTTGTTTCTCTTTCCTGGGAGGAAATATAAAGCCTGCATATGTGGACAACTTACTTTTCTCCCTAACTAATCCCTCCATCTCACTCCCGAACCTCTTCCGGGAATTTGAACTGTAAGTAGATATATCCAACCTGTAAATCAACTACAACAAATCAGGAGGCTATGGGTGTTGGAATGTCGCCTGCCCTTATGTCAAAGCTTCGCTCTAATTTCAATTTCAAATGGACATCTACCGCCCTGAAATACCTGGGCACTTTTGTCCCAACCTGTCTCAACCGACCTGTCCCGTACCTTTGCACTAAACTTTCCACCCCTGCTGACTAAAACCTGGACCCTGTTGGAATCCTAGCACAAGGACCTTCACTCCTGGTTCGGTAGGTGTAACTTTAAGATGTGTATTCTGCCCAAGTTCCTCTACCTACTCCAGGCACTTCGAATTCGAATCCCACTTCAGTTTTTTTAGACAGGTGCACACTCTGTTCAATGGATTTATCTGGGCAAATAAGAAACCTTGCTTACTCCGCCCCCTTCTGTCCCTTCCCAATCTCAGCGCTGGCTTGGCATTCCTGATGTACAGAAATACAACCAAGCAACCCATCTAGGTAGCGTCATTGACTGGTGCAGTCATCATGATTCTAAGCTCTGGACGCGGTTGGAACAGGCCCAAACACACGTGCCATTAAAAGGGAGCTATCTGGTGCTATGATCACTTACCAGCATTGCTGAAAAAACGCCCCCTACTAGGTACGATGCTTTGCATAGGCTCACAAACTTGCTTTAAACAATCTCTATCCACGCCTGATTTACCGTTGTTTCCCATTATAGGAAAGCCAGTTTCCTCCTGGGCTAGACCCCCAAGTTTGCAAAACTAACACAGCAAACCGCACCCGAGCCCAACAATTCCTGACAAACGGTTCGTGGCCCTCTCTGGAGATACTAAGAAGCGACACAGTCCATTTAAGCTGCCCTTCTGGACCGCCCACCAATTAAGACACTACCTTACATACATACCAAACCTGTAAGAGTTTTAGCAAACTCTTAACAACATTCGAGTAACACTGCTCGACAGACGGTACTCTTCCACGGGTTTTATCTACAACGTATAACCTCCTGACCTCCTCGGCGGAACAAATGACCCTACCTTTCATAAGCAAATGGGTAGGAGACCTGAACCGTACATACACCTCTGCCCAAATTCAGCATATCATCACGTTCGCCTTCAAATCATCCATTTGTACAAAAGTACACGTTTTACATAAATGTTACTAAGACACGCCCGCGCTTTGCTGGAGATGCCAGGGGGACAGGGGCACACTACTGCACGTATTTTTGGTCCTGTCCGAAGCAATCTCTCTTTTGCTCCACAGTCAGAACAACCATTCAGAAGTTTACGGAATACATTGTTCCAAATGATCCGGCTTTTTTCTTAATACAGGTCTCCATCTCGGCTAAACTATACAAAAAAATCTGTTGTGCGTCACCTTTGTAATACTGACACATAATCACACACATAGGTTGGACTTGATGGACTTGTGTCTTTTTTCAACCTCACCTACTATGTAACTATGTAACTATGTAACCTATTGAATGCTGCAAAATCGTGTATCCCCCTTCACTGGAAGAAGCAATCCCCACCGACTGTAGTAAGTTGGCTCCGGAAGGTAGAGGATATTACAATGGAAGACGTGGATGCTATTAGGGCCGAAACAACTAATCGATTATGAAATTAATCGATTACTATTTTCATAATCGATTAATCGGCCAGTAACATAATGGGGTTAAAAAAGCTAAAATCAGCCCTATATAGTACAAAAAGAGCAAAGAATTTCTACTGTAAATATTACTTTCAATGTTGCACAGTAAAAAAAAACAAAGGGCTCTTTTTTTTTTACTCCATTATGTTACTAAATGTCTTAGGCCTGGTTCCCACCCATGTGTTTTTGGTGCTTTTTGCAGAAATGCACTACAGTTCATTTAACGTTCATATTTATGCTTTTTTCAGCTGCTGTGTATTTGGAAAGGGTGCTTTTTTGGTTCAATATACTTCAATGGAGAAGCTGCAGAAAAGCATGTAATATTACAGTTCTGTTTGAAAATCTGCAAAACTGTCTAGAATTGTTTTTTTCTTTAACTAAAAAAATTTGATCTGAGTCTGATGATATTTACCAGATTCAACCTCTAATAGTATATAGAGTATATCTCTTCTGTCTGTTATTCTCAGAGAGGAATAAAGATTTTACTCCCTAACCATATAGTTGGTTATTTATATTTACCACTGCATAGAGATATTTAAGAATAAATTGCCTTTTTTTTAAACTTTACCTATTAACTAAATTATACACCACACTTTTTTTTAAGGTTATTAACCGATTAATCGAAACAATAAAATCGGCCAACTAATCGATTATAAAAATAATTGTTAGTTGCAGCCCTAGATGCTATGGAATAAGTTTATTCTCTCCCCAGAGGGAGCTGCCCTTCTGGCCTCTTGATAAGGCTGATACATTTGCAAGTTCGCATTCTACAGCTACCCTGAATCAACCGGGTTCCTACCTAGTTCATACCCTGGCGGTTTTGTCCTTGTACCCTTCTCTGGTCTCGTCCTTCTTCCCCCCCCCCCCTCTTTTTTTTTTTTTACTCCTCTCTCCCCCCTTTCTTCCTCTCCTTTCCTTTATTTTTATCTACATACCCATTGTTAAGGTTATGGAAAACGGAAAAAGGTAGAAGGTGTTACAGGCTTTTTTCTCTACCTAATCCTTTAGGCTGACAATTGGGTATAGATATGGCTTTTGTTACTTGGTACTAACTCAGAGAACGTTTCTCATTTGTAACACAGCTTTAATGCCAAATGTATGCACAAGTCCTTGTTCTCTTCTTTCTACGTTACCGTTACTTATGTCTGCATTTTATGGCTGCACTGCCTTGGCCCATGTCAGGCGTTAAAAAAAAAAAAAACATATTTGCAGAAAAATAAATAATAAAAAAAAAACAAAAAAACAAAAACAAAACACACCTTGTGAATGCTAGAGAAAATAAAGGCCACTTCCTGGGGGTGCTGGTGATGTCACTATAACCTGCCACTACCTCTTGGAAAAGCTGCAGGAGCACATTCTCAAGAGCTCTTACCTTTCAGGGCTGGGCTCAGCCCTTCCTTCTCAAAGCTGGCCACTCAGCTGTCGACTAATTGCCAGCTCCTATCTCTCTACAGTGACTCACTGGTTGATGATATCCTGCTCGTCAGTCCTGCCTACTTAAGCCAACCAGTCCAGATGATCTCTGCCTTCGCCTTGGTCACATCTCTAAAGATGCTCTCCTGTGTTCCTGTTAAAGACTTGCTTGGCTGACATTCATTCTGGCTCCAAATCCTGCTTGCTGTTCTACTACGCTCATCTCTGACTCCCTGACGTTTTGGCTTGTCTGACTATCCATTCCGGAATGAGGGGGGGCGTGGTCTAGACATGGCAGCGTGAGGACGTTCTCCTACAGAGCTCCTGACCAGCGGCTCTCCCGCAACTTACCAGAGCGGACCCCTGAATGTCCAGAAAGACAGACCGGTACCTCGCCGCTACCCCATACAGCATGGATTGCTATTTACAGCCACAACAACCCGCGGCATCTACCCCGCGATTTCCAAGATGGCGCCTGGCCCGTCACTCGGCCACATTGAAAAACAACACAGAGCAGGGTCCATCGCAGCAGCAGGCAGATGATCACACTCTGCCACCGTTTTCACCTCCTAGGGATCTCTCCCCCTGCCTTCCCAGATCGCTGACAGCCTCCCCAGCAGCAAAGGATGACCTGGGCAGCCCAGAGCTCTCTGCCTCCCCCACGGCTTCTGCATCGCATGGAGTCCTATGTTACAGCCCGGATCATAACACAGATGGACAGGGATCGACCTCTTCTCCTCATCAAGGCACAGCGAGTAAATACTCTAACCAACCCCATTCACAAGATATCCCCCTAAATGCTGATTCAGTACAAAAGCTGTGGGCATTCTTACAACAGTTACCCACAAGAAATTACCTAGAGACAATGGTCCATAGAATGGAGACAGCCTTAAAGGGGAAGTGCAAAACCTCAAGCAAGAGGTGTCTGCCATAGACTCATGTTACTGTCCTGGAACAGGAACAGCAGACAGTGACACAGACTGTGCAGGTCCTACAAACCTCTAAGTCTGAACTCACTGACTGATACAACTACAACTGCACCTTGATGATTTAGAGAATCGCAGCCGATGACAAAACAGACTGAGAGGGATCCCAGAATCTGTCCCGCAATCAGAGTTACGCTCAACAGTGACTAACATCTTTAACCGTTACTTGGACCGCACGCCGGATGCAGAAAGAATTATTGATAGGGTGCACAGAACCATGGGCCCCAGATCCAGTCCTCCTGACAGACCCTGAGATGTCCTCTGCTGTCTGCACTCTTTTATCCTCAAAGAGGGGATATTACAAAGAGCATGGCAGGTGGGGGTCTTGGAATTTGATGGAGCTACGATCCACGTTCTTCCAGACATTTCCAGAAAGACGCTTCTGATGCGGCGGTCACTTAGACCTCTCCTGGATGGCCTTAGCGAGAAGGGGCTACTTACAAATGGGGCATTCATTCCACCTCATAGTACGAAAAGGTCCCGATACCTTCCCCCTACGCCACCCGTCAGAGCTGCCAGACCTGTATGCCTTTACAGAGATGGAACCAATCCCAATTCCCAACTGGCTCACAGTGATCGTCCCCAGGAACCCTCAACATCAGGCCCCCCTGAGCAGACTACAAAGGGCCCGACACAATCGTCGCTACCAAGGGGGTGTCTCGCAGGCTCGCTCAGCGGGGGAACTCCAGACATCCAGTTGTTCCAGATGAACCTAGCATGCACTGACTACCCTCCTTTTCTTTTTATCCAGGGGGGCGCACCCGGAATGCTACATGAACATCAGATGGGAACGAGTTCACACACACACACACACACACACACATGCGCAGAATTCATGCCTACCCTAAGCAACAGGAATGTAGGGTCTCCCCCTTTAAATGGGCTTCCCCTCTTTTTCATGCTATCTATACATAATCTGGATGCCAGTACACCTTTATATTTTGTTTGTTCCTTATGGTTGGTTTCCAGGTTAATATTGCTGTTATTGTCATCATTAATGGTTCGTATCCATTACACTTTGTTGTCCTTAGTGCCAGCGTTGATTTGCCAACTGTGCGGTCACACCCCTGTCCTGCTGCATTGCCTCAGGAGGGGCCTAGTGGTCACACATCTGCATGACCTAGTTGAGACTATTTTTTATTTTGTTTGAGTCTAATGCCCCGTACACTCCGAAATTCCGACCGTGTGTGGGCTCCATCGGACATTTTCCATCGGATTTTCCGACACACAAAGTTTGAGAGCAGGATATAAAATTTTCCGACAACAAAATCCGTTGTCGGAAATTCCGAGACAAGTTTGAGCCAACATCCGTCGGAAAAAATCCTAGGATTTTGTTGTCGGAATGTTCGAACAAAGTCCAACCGTGTGTACGGGGCATAACACACATGACCAGCACTGACACTAATCATCCTTTAGGGGGTTCCTACCTATTTTACCCAAAGGGGCAGTGTTTATTTCATTTATATTTTTACTAATTTATTTTTATTTTCTCCCCCTTTTGGCTTTCCAGTCTCACCCTACCATGCCCCACAGGTGCCTTAAATACGCACTTAAAAATAGCTGCAGGGGCCCCAATGGTTGGGGCTTTGTGCCTAACTGTGTCTTTCCACTCTAGGACTACTCTGCCCTGGTGGCAGTAACTCTCCACTGTGGAATCCTTATCTTTTTCTAAACCCTTTTTCTATCTTTAACCCAATCTCTCTCTCTCTCTCCAGACAGTGATGGACTTCAATTTGACTTTAGATCCCCACAGGGACTCATCCTCCAACTCCTCTTCTCTACCACGGGGAACCCGCCTCCGTCTCAAAGAACTTCTGCATGCCCATCAACTAATTGATATCTGGAGAATATTTAATCTGCAAGAGCGGGACTATACTTTCTATTCTTCTGTTCACGGTTCTTACTTTTTCCTACTGAAGCACACAGCGTAACCCCTAGTTACCAAAACGGAAAATCGGTCTCATTACACTCTCTGACCACGCTCCAATTGTACTGGAGCTTACTCTCTCACAAGCGTCACCAAGGACCTTCACATGGCGGCTAAATGAAGCACTCCTCAAGGACCCAGAAGTTGCCACTGATATCCGTAAAGAACTTGCCTCCTATTTCTCCACCAACGCTGGCTCCGTTGAGAACCCGATCTCCGTTTGGTCAGCACATAAGTACTATATCAGGGGAATCTTAAACATGGGCATGTGGCCAAACAACTTCGCATTAAAACCTTATCCAACCTATTAACTTAACTTCATATCTTAGAACGTCAACACATAAAATCGGCCAGACCGTACGCCGGAAGCAGAACTAGTCCGACTCCGGGAGGCAATCAGGGAACACTCTATGTACAAGGCGAAACAAGTGCTATTAAAGGCTTGTCGCTCCTTTTATGAGTATGGCGATAAATGTGGCTGTTTATTGGCCAATGCACTACGAACTAAACTTTCTCATATCTCATATGTTCCGGCTTTACTCTTCTCAACAGGCTCTAAAAAGTCCACACCTCTCCCGACCTGGCAGAGATGTTCCGAGACTTTTATTCCAAATTGTAGAACTTAGATTCTACTTCTGACTCAACATCCCATACCTCCGCAGACATCCGAGCTTATCTCGAGGAAACCAAACTGCCCACACTGACGGTTGAAGAGAGGGAGGCTCTATCCCAGCCCATTACTGCCGAGGAATTTGCAACTGCAATAAATGACACCCAGCCTGGTAAGGCGCCCGAACCCGAAGGATTCACCCTCCCCTACTACAAAACGTACCATCACCTAATGACACCTTACTTCCTTGCAGCGTTCAACGCCATTTAAGATGGACACAGTTTGCCAGCTGATATGCTGGGTGCCTTTATTACAGTACTACCCAAGCCGGGCAAGGACCCACTGCTGTGTGGTAGTTATAGGCCTATCTCCCTTCTGAATGGTGACGTCAAGCTCTTCAACAAAATTTTAGCTTCCAGATTGAATGTCTTGATGCAACGTTTAGTTGCTGCAGACCAAGTCGGCTTCATCCAGAACAGCGAAGCCAGGGACAACACTATCCGGACCCTGGACGGCATAGCAAAAGAAAAAAAAAGATCCCACATTCCCCTTCTACTCTTGTCTACAGGCGCTGAGAAGGCATTTGACAGGGTGGATTGGGTCTTCCTCAGGGAAACACTTAAATTTGTAGGAATGCCTAACCCCACCCTGTCCTGGATAGCAGCACTCTACATAACCCCACAGCTACGGTACGGGTAAATGGCCACAACTCCACCCCTTTCTCAATCTCAAACGGCACTACACAAGGCTGCCCCCTGTCCCCTTTGCTGTTCTTTCCCTGGAGCCCTTTCTGCACCACACCACAAGAGGTAACCTGTCTATTAGGAGGCATTCAAGCCGGCCCACACCAACACAAAGTGGCAGCTTACGCCGACGACCTCTTATTCTGTATAACTGAACCCCTTGTCTCCTTGCCTTCTCTGTTTCAGGAGCTGAGAGGGTACGGAGCACTATCTAAGTTTAAGGTCAACCTACAAAAATCAGAGGCCTTGAATGTCTCCCTTCCGGACTCCACAGTGGTGAGACTGTGCCCCTTTTTCCCCCACTTAAATGGGCAACACGCTCCATACAATACTTGGGAACAAAAATTTGCGCAAACCTGAAAGAAAATTTTCCCCTCAACTACCAGCCTTTTTTAAATCAACGTTAACCACGGATCTCAAAAAATGGGACCCTTTGGCTCTGTCATGGATCGGTCGCTGTAATGTTCTTTAGATGAATGCGATGCCCAGACTCCTGTACTTATTACAAACACTGCCTATTAAAATACCTCAGTCTTATTTTCACGCGGTTTGATCAGCATTTATTAAATTCATCTGGCGAGGTAAACATCCACACCTTGGCAAAATGTAGTTGTTAAAGCGGAGTTCCACACAAAAATGGAACTTCCGCTTTTCGGAACCCTCCCCCCCTCCGGTGTCACATTTGGCACCTTTCAGGGGGGAGGGGGGTGCAGATACCTGTCTAAGACAGGTATTTGCACCCACTTCCGGCATAGACTCCAATGGGAGTCTATGCCTCTTCCTGTCCCTCCGCGCTGTCTCCTGGGAAACACACAGCTCCCAGGAGAGAGCGGGGACCAGTTACGATGCGCAGCGCGACTCGCGCATGCGCAGTAGGGAACCGGGAAGTGAAGCCGCAACACTTCACTTCCTGATTCCCTCACCTAGGATGGCGGCGGCAGCTGCCGAGAACCGAGCGGGTTCTCGGCGTCGCCTGCCGACATCGCTGGACCCTGGGACAGGTAAGTGGCCATTTATTAAAATTCAGCAGCTGCAGTATTTGTAGCTGCTGGCTTTTAATATTTTTTTTTTTTGGCGGTATAGGTGGACCCCCGCTTTAAGACCCAAGCTCAAAGGCGGTATTGGATTCCCACATCCTGATCTGTATTACACTGCGACACATATGGCCAGGGTTGTTGACTAGTGCAGACATAGCGACATAAAACTATGGGTAACACTGGAACAGGAAACCACCCATGCACCACTAGCTGGCTTACCATGGGTAGAGAAAATCCACACTAACCATCTGACAGCTCATCCTTTGATTGGCCCTACCCTAGCGGAAATAGATAGACAAAAGAATCTATCTTCACTGAGCAATTTCCCTTCGCCAATGAAACCATTAGTTGGACATCCAGGGTTCAAACCCAGCCTCACTGATCCAACTTTCCATTCGCAATTCCCCAATCAAACGGACTGCTGTTGGCGCTGCGCCCTTCACCAGGGAACTATCCTGCACATTTTCTGGGAGTGCCCTGTGCTCAAAACTTTTTGGGAACCAGTCCTTAAACTCATACATAAATTTACTGACATTTCCCTACAGGACAACCCAACCGCGGTCTTATTAAACCTTACTCCTTTATCAAGGAAACGTTATCACATACACCTCCTTAATGCTGCACGAGCATGCATTCTGCCTTTATGGAAACAACAATCCGTGCCAATGGTGGCTCAATGATTCGCAAAGGGTGAAGGATATAGAGCAAATGGAAGACTTGACCTCGGTTCTGCGAGATATGGTGGAGGAACATAAGACCAGATGGTTTTACTGGGTCCAATTCCGCTTATCCGATGAACTTCTCCAATATGCATGAACAGGATTTCTGTCAGTGAATCCTGCTGTCTGACAGGTCCTGACGACCCAGGCTCCCGGGGGATGACACATCTCCCACCCTTCTGCAAGCCCCCCCCCCCCCCCCCACTCACCCCTTTTTTTTGTTTTGTTTTTTCTCCCCCCCCCCCCACCCCACCCTCTCTCTCCATTCCCTTATAGTATTCTCTTTCTCACCTTGGTCTATGCCTGACTTCTACCAGATCTCAGGTAATTTCCAAAAAAAAAAGAGTGGTGTGCGCAGAACCTAGCAATACACTCTGTTATAGACTACCCATACGGGCCTGGTGGATCTCTCTTTTTCTTTGAAAAAGTGAGATTGCTTGCAATGCAGACTGAATGGAGGGGCCACGGCATTCTTTTATGAACACTATTTTCTTCTTGTACCATATGTATATGCTATAATCCTCCATAACATATCTTGGAGTATTGGTTGAGATAATGATGTTGACTACTGATTACATGTCCCTTCAAAGTTACCCTCTAACTGTATCTGCTGCAGACCCTTCAATAAAAACTAAAATAAAAGAAAAAAAAATTAAAAAGTGAATGAAATTTTAACCAAACATTCACTGAAGATGAATCAATGTAATTTAAAACACATGAATCAGG
Organism: Lithobates clamitans; assembly: GCA_037952925.1. Classification (NCBI taxonomy): domain Eukaryota; kingdom Metazoa; phylum Chordata; class Amphibia; order Anura; family Ranidae; genus Lithobates; species Lithobates clamitans. The sequence continues at coordinate 1,093,109 of JBBGZY010000243.1, read as the reverse complement.
AAGATCCATCTGATGTAAATGTTTGGAGTATGTCAGATTTACTCCTGTATAAAATATACTCCTATGTGTTTCTCACACACGGGAAGGGGGCTATTAGTAAAGAACACATTGTATTTTGATGCAAGGTCCACTTTAAAGCACCCCTCTGGCATGAACCAACATTGGCCAGATCGGCCAAACATTCCAAATCTGTGGTAGCAGGCAGACACCAAATTCAACAGTTCTTGGGGAATTTCTAATTCACAAGAAAGCCAACCTGCCGTGATTAATACTGCTCTCCCCTAGTGTGTAGTCAACAATTGCTTCCGACACTCACCTGTCCCCATCATCATCGATTTTGTTCTGGCATGAAGGCAGGAAGTCCCCACCAGAACACGGTACTGTATGTAGCTGATGCTGCATACAGTTTAATCAGCACTGACAGTAGGCACATGTATTGGTTAAGAAAATGGTTAGTTTGGGCCAGCTGTCCCCAAAAAAGCTATTTAAATGATAGCAAATCTGGAGTTAGGCTTTGAGGATTCATTACCACGGGCATCTAAGATGCATAGCGTGTATAGTTTTGCATGCATCTAAACACAGCACTATAGTAATCAATGCAGCCATACACACAGCTATGTCTATATGCAAAAATGTGCACTGCGTTTAGTGGTACTCTAAAAAAGTAGGACACAAATGCGTTTCCGGCCACACAGACCGGCAGATTTTACACATGTGCTCGTATAAACCCGTGTAACTGTGTATACACACACACACACAAAGTCAGTAGAAAAATTGTAAACATCTAAACATGAGTACTTTAGGTGTATATTTTATGCAGGATCTGCTAGCTCTGCCAGCAAGAATCGGTATTTCATGCAAAATATACGCATATACCCATGTGAATGAAGCCATAAGCATTACATATTATAACAAAAAGGTCACAAAGAAGCACTTGGATATGACACCATACAGTATCAGTATGAGTCACAGAAACACAAGACAGAACAGCATTTAATACCATGATTCATAGAAAATAATGTATGAATGTAATCCATGAGGACATAGTCGTTGATCGGTAGAGCTCACACAAGCTGATCAGTAACATGGATTGGCTGCTCCTTTGATTATTTGTTATAAAAACTAACTTAATTAAAGAATTGACAAGTGTTGAAACCCAGAAATACAGATGAATGGGCCAAATAGCACATTTACAGAAGAGACAAAACTACACAATAAGATCAGCCAAAGGCAATGATTGCTGAGTCAGTGACCAATGGTATCGTCATACACAGTTTAGTACAGTCCTTCCAGAAATACCGAAAGCCAACTCTGCAGAGAACATCACACACACTTGTCATATACACATTAGGTGATGGCACCTAATATTGGGGAAATACATTATTTTTTTTTAGTCAACTAACTCAAAGTAGAACTAAAGAAAAATGTTCTTGTCATTCTGGAAGAGCTTACTGAATGTCAAGTTTTTTTCCTCAGCATCCCTGCTGCACCATTGTGTTTTGACAGCGGGACTTCTCTGCCGTCAGAATACAAAACATTTTCAACAAGCCCATTTAAGATCATTAGGTCCTTAGATCAACTATTCTTTAACGGGTATAGCCATAGATGGATCAGAATTCAGCCAGTCCAAATTTAAATCCATCTTTGGCTAGCTTACAGTGGTTGTTATAGCTGAAGGTTTATTACTTTCATGCATTATTTATACATAAAGGGGGAAAAAAAACCTTCTGTTTACAGCTCCCTCCTCTTCCTTACCTAAGCCCCATCTTAATCCAGCGATGTGCACAATAGTGGCACGGCTCTCCCGGGTCTCGCCATCCTCATTGGCTTCCATTGTTGTCAATCACAGCCAGTGAGGGAGCAGGGCCAAGCCATGCCCTGTGGGTCTTATGGGTACACCGAGGTGGCTCTGGACCGAGCACACATGAGTGCCCCCAGAGCAAGCAGGGTCCCGTTAAGAGGAGGATCAGGGCTGCTCTGTGCAAAACCAGTGTACAAAACAGGTATATATCACACACACACACAAATAAAAAGTAAAATGTTTTTATTTAAAAAATAAATAAATAAATAAAAAGGTAAACCTTAGGCAGGCCATAAACGGTGCAAATTTCTTTCCTGCAACCACGAGTTCCAGGAAAGAAATTTGCACAATTTCCTCATCGACACAGGCAGTGCTGACAGGGGAATCCCTCCTGCCAAGCAATTGTCTGCTCCCGGCGGGGGAAGCCATCCCATTGGTTGCTCCCAAGCTCAATCGATCAACTAGGCACATTCAGCCTGCCCACACATGGTTTAAATCTCGGCTGGTTCCTGCTGAGCCGTCCGAGATTTGAACTGTCTACAGCCGGCCTTAATTTCACTTTAAGTGTTAGGTTGACCAGAGATAGATATTTTAATTAAAAAAAAAAAAAAAAAAGAGATTCCCCCATCCACACATTTAAAGCGGAGTTCCACACAAAAATGGAACTTCCACTTTTCGGAACCCTCCCCCCTCCGGTGTCACATTTGGCACCTTTCAGGGGGGAGGGGGGGGTGCAGATACCTGTCTAAGACAGGTATTTGCACTCACTTCCGGCATAGACTCCCATGGGAGTCTATGCCTCTTCCCGTCCCGACCGCGCTGTCTGCTGGGAACACACAGCTCCCAGGAGAGAGCAGGGACCACTAGGGACGCGCAGCGCGACTCGCGCATGCGCAGTAGGGAACCGGGAAGTGAAGCCGCAACGCTTCACTTCCTGATTCCCTCACCTAGGATGGCGGCGGCAGCTGCCGAGAACTGAGCGGGTTCTCGGCGTCCCCTGCCGACATCGCTGGACCCTGGGACAGGTAAGTGGCCATGTATTAAAAGTCAGCAGCTGCAGTATTTGTAGCTGCTGGCTTTTAATATTTTTTTTTTTTGGCGGTGTGGGTGAACCCCCGCTTTAAGGTGGATGGAGGAATCCTCCCTGCTGTGCTATTGTTGTCTTGACAGCAGGAACTTCCCCACTATCAGAATACAACGGTTGGCTTCATGCACTGATTGAACGAACAATCTTCTAAATTCTCATTCGAGAGAAGCCAATTAGATCAACTTCTCTCTAGCAGGAACGACCATGGATGAAACAAGATGTGTCCAGAAACCCTTGCTTAACAACAGGTGCTTTCTGCACATTTCAGATATTTGCCCACCCAGTTGATCCAGCGTTGTCCTGCTGAGATCCTCTTCTCTCCTGTACCACCCTGTTTTTGTGTGATGTCATCAGGAGGCTGCCAACTCTTCCAGGTGCAATTGGTGCGCCTCCTGATGACATGCTGCTAATTCAACCCCTCCTCCTTTACTGAATGAAAGGCTATTTATCCTGGGATATGTGACATGCACATCCCGGGAGGCAAAGGGAGCATAGCGCATGTCATTTGTATAGGTGAGAGATATGTAGGTTGGACCAATGGCTTTAAAAAATAAAAATGAAAGACAATGCCGTTTGTGTAAATGAGGGGTGATTGCTTTGAGGGTGAAGATCCGCTTTTAAAGGCATGAATCCCATTTTAGGGAAATTGTACAGGCAGATTTTATAGTGTTTGGACAGGCACACATGGAGGATACCAGGACACTTCTCCTCCTCAGACCACGACTCTCCTGTACAGATCAGTGGAGGGTACACAGTCTGTCTGGCGTTGAGGACATTATCAGTCATCGGGCACATTGTTCCTAATCTGCCTGTGTATGAATGCTCTAAGGATCAGACGGCCCACAGACACTGGATCTGCATGATCTGAGGGAATCGGTCAGACCTGGACTGTGTCATCCCATGTGTATGTACACATCTGATCTCATGATGAACATATGGAACAGAACTTCCCACACCAGTCTTAGTATTCCTCCCATAGCACATGGATGGTTAGCAATGTTATAGTGATGGAAACATTGGGGTGTTGTATTCCCTTCATCCATCACAAGAGAATTCTCTGACATTCCCCCTCACCCAGTGCAGTGATCAGATGAGCTCCCACACAGCCTGACCTTAGAGGGTCAGCTCCTGGGCCAAGGAAGGGGCGGTACTTACATGAGGTCGGGTCTCTGGCGGTGTACGAGGGCGCAGAACGCTAGACCGTCCCGGAAGGAGGAACTGAGGTCGCTGATCCTGACTCCCGGGTAGCCCTCACACTGCTGGGCACACCACTGCTGCAGAGCCCTGGAGGCGGACATCATGGTCGGGTCTATAGACTCACTACAGTCATGTGACAGGTGTACGGGGGGCCTGGCGGCGACCACTCGTCCTCTACCGGCGGGAGAGACTCACTCAGTCCCCTGTGTCCCCGTCCCGGCAATCTTTGGTTTTCTCTCCGGGTCTTTCAACGTCGTTCCCGGGCGGTGTCTGTCCTCTGCAGGCCCCGCCTCCCGTCACAGCTCCTCTTGTGTAGAGGGCTCTAGAGGGCGCGCCAGCAGCGCCGAGTATTGCAGAGATAGTCCAGTGCGGGCTTCACCTCACATCCATCCCTTCCCTCTGACTTGTCCTTCAGGAGGAGGAACTGCAGTCTGCTCACATCATTTGTAATAAAAACATCTTTGCCATTCTGAAGCTTCCCTCCAACCACTTTGCATATTGATTTATATACTGTGATTCTGTACTTGCCAAATATGCAGCCATTTTAACTGTGGGCAGCTGAAGCTGCTGTCTGTTCACTTCCTGGATACACGCATTCACACCTCCGGCCCTGCAGCTCTTATTGGCCCTTTTATGACTCATCCCCGCTCCCTTCCTGGCAAATTCCCAGGTGAGTGTGAGAGAGAGCTGTGCATGTCATACGCCTAGGCTAATTACCAGACAAGAAATAGGAAATGGGCTGTATAAGGTATTTACTGGCAGAAAACAATGTTTTATTATCCAAAGTTAAAACAAGGGCAGAAGATTTAATAGATGGAAAATTGAAAAAAAAATGACTGAAGGTCTGCTTTCATTAGGTGTAATGGATGGAGCTCTATGAATGGGAGCTCTGTTATATCACTAGGGGTGTTTAAAAAAGAGCTGAACTTGTCCTACAAACTGACTTGAGGACAAGAAGGATCCTATAATATGGGGGACCAGCCTGAGAAATCACACCTGAGCAATTTAAAGAGCTTTTCTAGAATAACTTCAATGCTCAACTCCAAGGTGGTTTCTAAATGCAAATGACCTATGTGCAAGATCATAAGTCCCCCCCCCCTCCTCCCTATAATGTAGGTTATAAGGGACCCTGATTGGACAGCGTTCCCCACCCCCCTTCTCCAGATGGAACACCCACATCTTTTCTTTGGGAGAGACTCTATCATTTTGTGTCACCGTTACTCCAGGCCCGAGGCCGACCCTTGAATAAAGAATGTCCATTCGCAATGCTTTTCAATGGTTTAGTCCAGGGGTCTCCAAACCAGGGCTTTTTTTCAGCAGGAATGTGAGGAAAGGCAGTTCTTGCACCTCCAGCACTGAATGAATGTAATAGCAAGGGATGCTGGGATGCAATTCGTGAGATCGATGCAATTTGTGAGGACATCTCCACTGTCCGTACGTCTTCCCCACCCATCATACCTTGCCCATCAGCACATTCAACACTCTCCTCTTTTGAATTGGCTACTACGGAAGAGGTTACAAAAATTTTCTCGGATGCCCACCTAACCAATTGTCCCTTGGATCCTGTTCCCTCACAACTACTACGTTCACCCTCTTCTTCTATCCTATGCTCCCTCACCCACATCTTCAATCTCTCCCTCTCTAGTGGCATTTTCCCCTCCCCTCTAAAACATGCGCAGATCACTCCCATTCTTCAAAAGCCCTCACTGGACCCTACCGACCTGAACAACTTAAGACCCATCTCATTACTCCCATTCACCTCTAAACTTCTAGAACGCTTAGTCTACAACCGTCTTAGCTCCTACCTCAATGAAAATAACCTTCTTGACCCCTTACAGTCTGGCTTTCGCTCGCAGCACTCCACGGAAACTACCTTACTAAAACTCACTAACGATTTACTAACTGCTAAAACCAACAGCCAGTACTCCATACTCCTACTACTTGACCTCTCTGCGGCCTTTGATACTGTTAACCATCCGCTCCTTCTCAATAAACTACATTCCCTTGGCCTCTGAGATTCTGCTCTATCCTGGTTCTCTGCCTATTTATCACAGCGCTCCTTCAGTGTCACCTACAACTCTGTCTCCTCCTCTCCATTGCCCCTTTCTGTGGGGGTCCCCCAAGGCTCGGTTCTTGGACCCCTTCTCTTCTCTATCTACACCTCCTCCCTCGGTCACTTAATAACTGCCCACGGCTTCCAATACCACTTATACGCTGATGACACCCAAATCTATCTGTCTACTCCTCACCTCACTCCTTCAGTCTCCTCTCGCATTACTAACTTACTAACTGACATATCAGCATGGATGTCGCACCACTTCCTTAAACTAAATCTCTCTAAAACGGAGCTATTAATATTCCCCCCCGCCATGACTTTTCCATCAAAATCAACAATGCAACCATCAGTCCCTCCCCTCACGCCAGGGTACTAGGTGTAATCCTAGACTCTGACTTGTCATTTCAGCCTCAAATCCAATCGTTGTCAAAAGTTTGTAGAATTCACCTCCGTAACATCTCTAAAATTCGCCCCTTTTCAACAAATGAAACCACCAAGCTCCTCATTCACTCCCTTGTTATCTCTCGCCTTGACTATTGCAACTCCCTTCTCATTGGCTTACCTCTCCATAGGCTATCCCCTCTTCAGTCTATCATGAATGCTGCTGTCAGACTTCTCCACCCTACCAACCGCTCAGTGTCTGCCAACCCTCTACTCCAATCCCTACACTGGCTCCCAATCACCCAGCGAATTAAATTCAAAATTCTAACCACAACATACAAAGCCATTCACAACTCTGCCCCAAGCTACATCACTAATCTTGTCTCCAAATATCACCCAAATCGACCTCTCCGCTCTTCTCAAGACCTCCTGCTTTCAAACTCTCTCATCTCCTCCTCCCATGCTCGTCTCCAGGATTTCTCCAGAGCCTCTCCCATCCTCTGGAACTCGCTACCTCCATCTATCCGGCTATCCCCTACTCTTGCTACCTTCAGGCAATCCCTGAAAACTCATCTCTTCAGGAATGCCTATCATGTCTCCAACTAATCTCCTACCACTTCCACCAGCTCATTCCACACAGTTACAACCTTTTGTACCACCTGCCCCACCCTATTAGATTGTAAGCTCTTCTGAGCAGGGCCCTCTTAATCCTATTGTATTGTATTTTATTGTATTATAACTGTATTGTCTCCCTTTTATATTGTAAAGCGCTGCGTAAACTGTTGGCGCTATATAAATCCTGAATAATAATAATAATGTGCTTGAGGGTCTAATGATGCTGACTGCCGGGGGATCTATTGTTCCTGGAGGGGGTCTATTTTTGCATGGGGGAGGTCCATTATTGTTGCTGGGGGGAGCTTTTGCTCCTGGTGGGGTCAGTTTTTGCTGGAAAGGATCTACTGTTGAGAGAGGGGTTTATTGTTGCTGGCTATTGGAGGGCATCTATTTTTGAGTGGCAGTCTATTGTTGCTGGGGAGGTCTATTGTTGGTTGGGCTTACGTTGCTGGGGGGAGGGGGTCAATTGTTGCTGGAAAGGTTCTACTGTTGAGGGAGTGGTCTATTGAGGCTGGCTGCTGGAGAGTCTATTAATGCTGGCCTGATGCTGGGAAATTTGTTGTTGCTGCTAAGGGTCTATTATTGTTGGGATCTATTGTTGCTGGGGGAATCTATTGTTGTTGGGAAAGGTCTATTGCTGCTGGCTGCAGGGGATCTATTTTACTGCTTTTTTATCATTAACAAATTCCATACAAATCACAAAATTATACTTGGTTCTGTATTCTCTAAAAGGGGCGCCGCTGGGACTCAAAAGGGGGAGTTCCTGCACCTATTCTCTGGGAAAAAAAGCCCTGCTCCAAACTATGGATCTCCAGTTGTTCAGGAACTACAATTCCCATCATGCCTAGTCATGTCTGTGAATGTCAGAGTTTTACAATGCCTCATGGGACGTGTAGTTCCGCAACAGCTGGAGGGCCGTAGTTTAGAGATCCCTAGATTAGTCCATATTCTGACTTCCTGAACAGTGTCATTTAATGGAGAATACAATTTCTCCATTAACCACTTGCCGCCCGCCATATAGCAGAATGACGGCGGCAAAGTGGTTTCAAAATCCTGACTGGACATCATATGACGTCCTCAGGATATTGAGCCGCTGCGCGCCCCAAGGGGCGCGCATCGCGGCGATCGTTGTTGCGGTGTGTCAGTCTGACACCCCGTAGCACCGATCTAGGTAAACAGTCTCTGACGGAGACTCTTTACCACGTGATCAGCCGTGTTCAATCACGGCTGATCACGATGTAAATAGGAAGAGCTGGTGATCGGCTTTTCCTCACTCGCGTCTGACAGATGTGAGTAGAGGAGAGACGATCGGCTGCTCTCCTGACAGGGGGGGTCTGTGCTGATTGTTTATCAGCACAGCCCCCCCTCGGATCCTACCCAGGACCACCAGGGAAGCCGCCCAGGACCACAAGGGAAGCGATCCACACTGGACCACCAGGTATGCCCCTAGACCACCAGGGAAATGCCATTGTGTGCCCTGGTAGCTGCCAATCTGTGCCCAGGCAGCTGCCAGTCAGTGCCCACTTCAATGCCTACCACTGCCAGTGCCACCAGGGATGCCCATCAGTGCCACATATCAGTGCCCATCAGTGCCGCCTATCAGTGCCCAGCAGTGCCGCCTATCAGCGCCACCCTATCAGTGCCCAGCAGTGCCGCCTTTCATTGCCCATCAGTGTCGCCTATCAGTGCCAACCAGTGCCACCCAGTGCCACCCATCAGTGCCGCCTATCAGTGCCCATCAGTGCTGCATATGAGTGCCACCCATCAGTGCCGTCTACCAGTGCCCGTCAGTGCCCGCTGATTGGTGCCACCTCATCGGTGCCCCCGTATCAGTGCCTGTCAGTGCCGCCTTATCAGTGCCCATCAGTGAAAGAGAAAACGTACTTATTTACAATTTTTTTTAACAGAAACAAAAGCAAAACTTTAATTTTTTTCAAAATTTTCGGTCTTTATTTGTTTAGCAAAAAATAAAAACCGCAGAGGTGATCAAATACCACCAAAAGAAAGCTCTATTTGTGGGAACAAAACGATAAAAATTTAGTTTGGCTACAGTGTAGCATGACGCGCAATTGTCATTCAAACTGCGACAGCGCTGAAAGCTGAAAATTGGTCTGGGCAGGAAGGTGTCTAAGTGCCCTGTATTGAAGGGGTTAAACGACTCCTGAACGTTAGTCTCTACAGTACAACGCACTATACGACAGCTCTCACCAGTCTTTTGAGAGCAGCCATTGCTTCCCTTTCTCTTCCAGGAGTCCCCTAGCAGTGGGTTCTCACACATGGAGCCTGTTTAACTGCTTGCCGACCGCCGCAAACAGATGTATGTCGGCAGAATGGCACAGACAGGCAAATGGGCGTACAGGTACATCCCTTTAAATTTGCCGCCTTTCGGGGCACGCGCGCCTGCCACACGCCACGGGAGCGCGCCCGTGGGTCCCAGGAACTCGATGTTCTCCGGTGGCCCACAATTGCGGTGTGGAGAGGAAGAATGGGGAGATGCCTATGTAAACAAGGCATTTCCCTGTTCTGCCTTGGGTAATGACAGAGATTCACTGCTCCCTGTGATCTGGATCAGTGATTGCTGTCATATCCTAGGTAGTCCCTCCCCCCCACAGTTAGAATCACCCCCTAGGACACAGTTAACCCCTTCATTGCCTCCTAGTGGTTAACCCCTTCCCTGCCAGTGTCATTTACACATGTCAGAAACCATGAATCAGACAGAGACAGAAGTACAGTTAAAACACACTTGTTTATTAATAAAAAATAAAAAGGTAAATAGAGTAAGCCTAGTCAAAGCATAGCCATAGTTCAGTAAGGGATCGGGTAATCAGCTAGGCCAGAAGTCAGGGATCCAAGTAGTGGAACAGCAAGCAGGCAAAGGAGCCAGAAGGGATGTCAGCAAAGCCATTCTTTAAACAGGAACGCAGGAGATGGTTTCTTGTGATGTGACCAAGGCGAAGGCAGAGATGAAGTGAGCTGGACAGCTTTAAGTAGGCAGGTCAGACGAGCAGGATCAGGAACAGCTGGGTAACTGTAGAGAGAGATGAGAGCTGGCAATTAGCCGACAGCTGAGCGGCCAGCTCAGAGAAGGAAGGGCTGAGCCAGCCCTGACATCACAGTAATCAGTGCATTTTTATAGCACTGATCGCTGTATAAATGACAATGGTCCCAAAATAGTGTCAAAAGTGTCCGTCCCGTGATAGGCATCCAAGACTGATATATGCAAACAAGCTCGCCACTCGTAGGAGATAAGTTTTCTGTGTGTTTTTTTCTTGTAAGTGAAGTGAGTACCCTCACTATTTTTTTATAAAAACCAACCTCTGATTGAAATACTACACTATTTGGCCCCTTCTTTACTTTAATCCCCCTCCTGCTCCACTGAGAGACAAAGACCCACTAACAGCTCCATCCAGCCCAGGAAGTGAGAGGCGGTTAAGAGTACAAGGGAGAAGCAGCCATTACCAGCAACTTTATGCGGTTACCTCTTTACCGCAAGGTAAGGGGCCACTTCACACCACTGTGTGTCCTGTGCATGCTCTCAGCACCTTATTGCACTTTTTTGCACATTTTATGATTAGCCACAAAAAGAGGATTTAATCGCATTGGACTACATTCCCAGTCCCATTAAATATTTTGCACATGTTTGCCTTTGTTTGAATTTCCACAAGTTCTACAGTGGACTTATGTTGGTTATATGTTTATTATACACTGCATTTGCAATTTTTGCACATATCGATTGCATGTTGCACATTTAATTTATTAATTGCTGTTTTTTGCACAATGTTTTTTGCCTATTTGCACGATCCATTGAGGTTTTTAGTGATTGTATATTGATTTTAGTGTTTTCAGTTAGATACTTATCACATCTGGCCTTAAGTCTTTATTGTATGATTTTCTTGCACTTTGCTATTACCACCAATTATTGTGGAACATCACACTGCACCTATTGTGTATAGAAGTGCTCTATATTGATTGTACATATTCTTATATTGTTTCTGGTTTTTTATATATTTATATCATTTTACGTGTCTATTTACCTTTGTACTACTACCTCTAGTAGCATAGTTTTGTTTTTTTTTTACCTTTGTACTACTACCTTTAGCAGCATAGTTTTTTTTTAAAGAACAGCACAGCACCAATTTTTACATACCTTATTTCTATCGCTGTATGGGCCGAGTTTGACCTATATTCGGTGCTTTCAGCAGTTCAAAGTTCATTGCCATTCGTTTACATGGTAGCGCAGGAATAACTACACATTTCTGAGCCCAGCCCTAACACTGACACAGGTCACAAGCCTAGATAGTTTTGGCCAGGAGTGTCCTGTTCCCATACCTGAACTAACTGGCCTTACCCACTACAGATAATAAATTGGGGCACCAACTCCACCCACTATCATCACCAAGGGTGAAGGGCATCATTAAGGCCTCTTGCACATGATACTCCTGTTTGAGCATCTACTTTTTCAGACTTTTTTTTTGGTATGTATTTGCCCGTATTTACGCACATTTTCACATATTCACATGCATTTCACGCAAATACGTGTGTAGCACCCTGGAGTTTAGGCAGGGTTGCTCCTCAAAAATGTACTTGCCAGGAATAGTCATCTTGGCTAATTGGTAGAGATCAATTGATTTCTCCCTAAGTTTGACCTTGTTGCACTTTTCTCTTCTACCACTAGGTGGCTAGGTACCTGGTGGTACTAGATACAAGAAGGGCATTGCAAGGTTGGATTATGGGTATATGGTGTATCTCAGCCAATGGGCAGGGGTTTTCTTGAATCCCTTGGCCTGCTGGGAGAACCTATATATTCGGGTGAAGTCAGGTGATCGGTGTTCTGTGCCACCTGGACAGCTGTCTGGGTGGACGTGTGTTTTACTGCCTGGGCTGCGAGGCCGGAGATTGGGCCTATCCCAGGGGCATCTGGCTGCTAGGCTGTCTGAGGGCCTATCCAGAAGCAAGAGAGCAGTGCAGGGTTGGGATTGCAGCTTGCAGTCCAACCAGAAGTGACAGTTCTGCCGGCCGGAGAACCTGTCAGTGGTCGGAAGTAGAGGGGAAGCTGTCGCCACAAAGGGACCATCTGCCTTATTACCAGGGACCACAGTGAGTAACTGAAGCAAGTACCGGAGTCACATTCTCGCCGAACGGGCACAGTGGAGAATCGGGAAACTTCAGACGGTGATCAAGTCAGGGACCAAGCCAGCAGAGGTGATGCTTGCAGAGCAGCCTCGTGTGTCAAGGCATGGACCGAGCAGGCCAGCAGGGGTGAAGCTTGAGAAGTATCGGGAGTGCCAAGCTAGGGACCCAGCAGAGAGGCGGGGTGACGCTTGAGGAAGATACCACTGTGGAGATTGGAGGAGCTCAAAGGATTCAGTGGCAATGAATCAAAGGCTCTAGTGAGAGACCGGGAGCTCAGTGGGCTGAAGAAGTTGTAGTGTAGGAAATAGCATTTCTGCACATGCAGATGTGGCTTCTTGCTGGAGGCCTTTCCCTGCACGGCTGTTCTATTGAAGTCTCAGAGTCTGCTAATTGAACTTACAACTATTCAAGGGTGTCCTGGCCCAACCCTCTTTTCCCCCATAAAAGTTTGTAAGAGAAATAAACATCTCTTTTGCACTCATGAAGTGTCTGGCGCCCAATAACTTCCACCTTGCACCCACTATGCCTCACAACCCACCACATACAGAAGGATGTCAGCTATCTCTGGCCCTGGAGGTTCTCATTAGACTGAAGGAGGCCGGAGACCTTACTATGCGTGAAAACCTATTCTCACGTTCTCTTTCTGCACAATATGTAAATGAGTAATTGCGTGCATTTGTGCGCATGAGGCATAAATTACTGAGCAAAAAGCAGATTTTTTTTTTTTTTTACTGAAGCATGCACGGTACTTGTTTACGCACCTGTGTGCATAGGCACATTACAATTAACCACTTACCAACCGGCCCATAGCCGAATGACGGCTGCAGGGCGGTTGGATAACTCTGGGAGGGCGTACTATGACGTCCTCCCAGAATTCCCCTCTCGCGCGCCCCCTGGGGCGCGCACCCGAACACATCCGTGACCGCCGGGTCCAGAGGACCCGGCGCATCACAGATCCCGGTAAATGGCCGCTGATCGCGGCCGTTTACCATGTGATCGCGCCGTCAAATGACGGCGCGATCACATGTAAATAGACCGGCGTCATCTGATGACGCCGGTTCCTCTCCTCCCCCTCTCCTCCCCGCCTGTGTACCGATCGGTACACAGTGACCGGAGAGGCGGATGGATGGATGTCTGCAGCGCTGTGGGCTGTATGTGTAGTGCCCACAGCGCTGCACAGAGACATCCAGGCATCCATCCATCCCTGCTCAGCCATCCCTAACGCTCTGCAATGCTGTGCAATACTCTGCAACACCCCCACAATACTCTGCAATACCCCCACAATACTCTGCAATGCTGTGCAATACTCTGCAACACCCCCACAATACTCTGCAACACCCCCACAATACTCTGCAATACCCCCACAATACTCTGCAATGCCCCCGCCATACTCTGCAATGCTGTGCAGTACTCTGCAATACCCCCACAATACTCTGCAATACCCCCACAATACTCTGCAATACCCCCACAATACTCTGCAATGCTGTGCAGTACTCTGCAATACCCCCACAATACTCTGCAATGCCCCCACAATACTCTGCAATGCCCCCACAATACTCTGCAATGCCCCCACAATACTCTGCAATTCCCCCGCCATACTCTGCAATGCTGTGCAATACTCTGCAATTCCCCCGCAATACTCTGCAATGCCCCCGCCATACTCTGCAATGCCCCCGCCATACTCTGCAATGCCCCCGCCATACCCTGCCATGCCCCCGCCATACTCTGCCATGCCCCCGCCATACTCTGCCATGCCCCCGCCATACCCCGCCATACTCCGCAATACCCCGCCATACTCCGCCATACCCCGCCATACCCCGCCATACTCTGCCATACCCCGCCATACTCCGCCATACTCCGCCATACTCCGCCATGCTCAGCTGTACTCGCCCTCTGTATGTGGCCAGGCTGTGGAAGTCTCACACATGTGGTATCGCCGTACTCAGGAGGAGCAGGGGAATCTATTTTGGGGTGTCATTTTTGGTATGTACATGTTATGTGGTAGAAATATTGTATAAATGGACAACTTTGTGTTAAAAAAAAAAATGCGTTTTAACCACTTCCCGCCCACCGGCCGTCATACAACGTCCTTGACTTTGTGCGGAGATATCTGAATGATGGTTGCAGCTACAGGCATCATTCAGATATCGGCTTTTTCAGCCGGCGATTCCCTACACCATGAGAACGATCATAGCAGCTGTTCCACTGCTTGATCGTTCTTACGGGAGGCGAGAGGGGATGTCCCCCCCTCCCGCGCTTCTACCGACTCACCGCTACGATCGAAGCCAGGATCGTTTTTTTTTTTTTTTTTTTTATTTCAGGCTTCCCAGCCTAGAGGTGAGATGTGGGGTCTTATTGACCCCATATCTCACTGTAAAGAGGACCTGTCATGCCATATTCCTATTACAAGGATGTTTATATTCCTTGTAATAGGAATAAAAGTGGTCAAAATTTTTTTTTTTTGGAAAAAAGCATCAAACTAAAATAAATAAAGTAAAATGAACAATAAAAAAAAAAAAAAATTTTTAAAGCGCCCCTGTCCCTGCGTGCTCGCATGCAGAAGCGAACGCATACGTAAGTCCCGCCCACATATGAAAACCGTGTTCAAACCACACATGTGAGGTATCGCTGCGATCGGTAGAGCGAGAGTAATAATTTTGGCCCTAGACCTCCTCTGTAACTCAAAACATGTAACCAGTAAAAAATTTTAAAGCGTCGCCTATGGGGATTTTTGAGTAGCAAAGTTTGGCGCCATTCCACAAGCGTGTGCAATTTTGAAAGGTGACATGTTGGGTATCTATTTACTCGGCGTATCTTCATCTTTCACATTATGCAAAAACATTAGGCTAACTTTACTGTTTTGGTTTTTGTAAAGCACAAAACAGTTTTTTTCCCAAAAAAAACGCGTTAAAAAAATTGCTGCGCAAATACCGTGCGAGATAAAAAGTTGCAACGACCGCCATTGTATTCTCTATGGTCTTTGCTAAAAAAACATATATAATGTTTTGGGGTTCTATGTAATTTTCTAGCTAATAAATGATGATTTTTACATGTAGGAGAGAAATGTCAGAATTGGCCTGGAAGCTACAGAACGCCTGAAGGTGCTCCCCTGCATGTTGGGCCTCTGTATGTGGCCACGCTGTGTAAAAGTCTCACACATGTGGTATCGCCGTACTCGGGAGTAATAGCAGAATGTGTTTTGGGGTGTAATTTGTGGTATGCATATGTGGTGTGTGAGAAATAACCTGCTA
Source organism: Lithobates clamitans (assembly GCA_037952925.1). Classification (NCBI taxonomy): domain Eukaryota; kingdom Metazoa; phylum Chordata; class Amphibia; order Anura; family Ranidae; genus Lithobates; species Lithobates clamitans. The sequence continues at coordinate 1,077,588 of JBBGZY010000243.1, read as the reverse complement.
ATATGACAATTTTGTGGGAAAAAAAAAAAGTAAAAAAAAAACCTTGATTTTGCAAAGAATTGTGGGAAAAAATGACAACTTCAAAAATCTCACCATGCATCTTTCTAAATACCTTGGAATGTCTTCTTTCCAAAAAGGTATCATTTGGGGGGTATTTGTACTTTTCTGGCATGTTAGGGTCTCAAGAAATTAGATAGGCCGTCAGTACTTCAGGTGTGATCAATTTTCAGATATTCGCACCATAGCTTTTGGACTCTATAACTTTCACAAAGACCAAATAATATCCACCGATTTGGGTTAATTTTACCAAAGATATGTAACGGTATAAATTTTGGCCAAAATATATGAAGAAAAATTACTAATTTGCAAAATATTATAACAGAAATGAAGAAAAATGCATTTTTTTACAGATTTTTCGGTCTTTTTTCTTTTACGGCGCAAAAAATAAAGAACCCAGCGGTGATTAAATACCACCAAAAGAAAGCTCCATTTGTGTGAAAAAAAGGACAAAAATTTCATATAGATACAGTGTTGCATGGCTGAGTAATTGTCATTCAAAATGTGAGAGCACCAAAAGCTGAAAATTGGTCTGGTTATTAAGGGGGTTTAAGTGCCCAGTTGTCAAGTGGTTAATAAGATGTATTTTAGCTCAGTAAAAAAAAAAAAAAAAAAGCTGTACTGAGCTTTTTCAAGTTGCAGTGTGCAAGAGGCATAAAAGGGCACTACACCCTACACCTGCCAACAACCTGGTTGGTGAGAGACTGAAAATACTGTGGCTGTTAAATACTGGGCATTTTTCCACATTTTTTTATGTTACAGCCTTATTCCAAATGGATTAAATACATTATTTTACTCAAAATTCTACAAACAATACCCCATAATGACAATGTGAAAGAAGTTTGTTTGAAATCTTTGCAAATTAATTAAAAATAAAAAACAAAAAAAAAATCACATCTACATAAGTATTCAAAGCCTTTGCTCAATACTTTGTTGAAGCACCTTTGGCACCAATTACAGCCTCAAGTCTTTTTCAGTATGATGCTACAAGCTTGGCACACCTATTTTTGGACAGTTTCTCCCATTCTTCTGTGCAGGACGTCTCAAGCTTCATCAGGTTGGATGGGGAGCATCGGTGCACAGCCATTTTCAGATCTCATCAGAGATGTTCAGTCAGGTTAAAGTTTGGGCTCTGGCTGGGCCACTTAAGGACATTCACAGAGTTGTCCCATAGCCACTCCTTTGTTATCTTGGCTGTGTGCATAGATGCATAGGGTCATTGTCCTGTTGGAAGATGAACCTTCGTGAATCTGCAGCAATACTTTCATGCCCTGTCTGTCTGCTTTCCTCTGGTTGTATATCAGCCTTAGGGCCTGCACTCTCACGCCTATCTGCTTAAGTAATCTTCCCTCAAGCATGGCTCCACCCCAGCCTCTAACACTATATTAACCGGTGCTCCAGAGCACCTGCTTTCCTGAACCACCCAGAGCCCCATCCGCGGCAGTCAGCCATAAGGTCTACTACCTTAGCGGTGCACTCCTGACCCCAACGATGTGCATCTGTCACTTGGCCTCAGGTGACCTGACACCAAGTCTAAGCGCTCTGGAGCAGGTTTTCATCAAAGATGTCTCTGTACATTGCTGCATTAATCTTTCCCTCAATCCTGACTAGTCTCCCAGTTCTTGTTGAAAAACATCCCCACAGCATGATGCATGCTTCACTGTAGGGATGGTATTGGTCAGGTGATGAGCGGTGCCTGGTTTCCTTCAGACATGACGCTTGGTATTTAGACCAAAGAGTTCAATCTTTGTTTCATCAGATCAGAGAATTTTGTTTCTCATGGTCTGAGAGTTCTCCCGGTGCCTTTTGGCAAACTCCAGGCAGGCTGTCATGTGCCTTTTACTGAGGGTGGCTTCCGTCTGGCGACTCTAACATACGGGCCTCATTGGTGGAGTGCTGCAGAGATGGTTGTTCTTTTGGAAAGTTCTCCTCTCTCCACAGAGAAACGCTGGAGCTCTGTCAGAGGGACCATCGGGTTCTTGGTCACATAGTTACATAGTTAAATAGTAGGTGAGGTTGAAAAAAGACACAAGTCCATCAAGTTCAACCTATGTGTGTGATTATGTGTCAGTATTACATTGTATATCCCTGTATGTTGTGGTCATTCAGGTGATTATCTAATAGTTTCTTGAAGCTATTAATGCTCCCCGCTGAGACCACCGCCTGTGGAAGGGAATTCCACATCCTTGCCGCTCTTACAGTAAAGAACCCTCTACGTAGTTTAAGGTGCCTGCCTGTTGGTTCTAAACCTCTTCCATTTACGGATGATGGAGGCCACTGTGCTCACCTTCAATGCTGCAGACATTTTTCTGTACCCTTCTCCATATCTGTGCCTCAATACAATCCTGTCTCGGAGGTCTACAGACAATTCCTTGGACTTCATGGCTTGGTTTGTGCTCTGACATGCACTGTTAACTGTGGGGCCTTATATAGACAGGTGTGTGCCTTTCCAAATCGTGCATAATCAACTGAATTTACCACAGGTAAATCAAGTTGTAGAAACATCTTAAGGATGATCAGTGCCTGAAATTTCTGCAAATTGAGAAAGGGTGTGCTGAAGATTTGAGAAAATAGTGCAGCGATTGGTGAAGATAAAAGGACATTGTCTGCAAATAAATTGAGTTTGTAATGAAGGCCTGCATTTGTTACACTGGTGATATAGGGGTTTTCTCTTATGGCAATGGCCAGTGGCTCAGGAGCAAGGATGAAAAAGATTGGAGAGAGCAATATCCCGTGTATTGCACAGTAGTCAGTGAGGCCAAATACAAGGTTGATATCCATGCGAGAATGGAGTCCCCAAAACTCCTGTGTCTGAGAACAATGTGAGTAATCCCAAGAGAGGAAATTGAGTGCTTCATATATGGGGAGAGAAGTAATCTGGGGCTTTTGCAGTGCGGCGAACAAGGATTATTTTACGAATGTTGTCCCTCACCTGGCAAGGATAGAGCTCTCTATGCATAATGCCGCGTACACACAAGTGGACTTTTGAGCATCAAAGGTCCGACGGACTTTCAACTGAGTTACGACGGACTTTCGAACGACCGGACTTGCCCACACACGAACGGACTAAAGTCCATTCGAAAGTCCGTTGGTTTGAACGTGATGATGTAAGAAGGGACTAGAATAAGGAAGTTCATAGCCAGTAGCCAATATCTGCCCTTGCGTCCTTTTTTGTTCGTCGGACTAGCATACAGACGAACTGATTTTTCGACCGGACTCGAGTCCGTCGGAAAGATCTGAAACATGTTCCAAATCTAAAGTCCGTCTGATTTTCGACAGAAAAAGTCCACTGAAGGTTCGATGAAGCCCACACACGGTCGGATTGTCCGACGGATTCATTCCATCGGACCAGTCCGGTCAAAAAGTCCGGTCGTGTGTACACGGCTTTAGGGTACTAAGATATTTGTTGCCTAGTATTTTTGCCTAGAAGTTTCATATCTACTTGTAAGGAAGCATTCCTGTCAGGTCACCTAGAGGCTGGGTGACAGATGCACAACGTTGGGATCAGGAGTGCAGCGCAAGGTAGTGGACCCTACGGCTGACTGCTGCGGATTGAACCCAGGGAGGTTCAGGAAGCAGGTCTACTGGATCACTGACACAGAGCTGGGAGCTAGAGCATAGATTCCCCAGGGTGCGGAGTCCAAGAGCCAGCAGGTGTTCACCAGAGCCTTTAATGGTAAGGATGGACTGCGCTGCAGTCTGGCTCCAGGTCGCGGCCCCCAGTGTCTCACAGCTCACGCTCACGGTAGACTACAGGAGAAGAGGAAGGAGGCAGCAGGGAAAGTAAGGGACAAGCCAAGGTCGGGGCCACAAGCAGACAAAGACAACAGAGTACACGCCAAGGTTCAGGGTCACAGGCAAACAGGGATGGTCGGGAACACGCCAAAGGTCAGGGTCACGAGCAGACAGGAATAGTTAAGAACAGGCCAAAGTCGGTAACAGGAATCAGATGTAGGAAACACAGCAGGTACACACAGAGGCTAACACACAATGGTTGATCAGCACTGCTGGCTTGCAGTGCACAGGTTAATATAGGGTTCCCTGATAGGGCCTGGGGTGGGGCCATGCTTAGAGGAGAGGTTACAAAAGCAGTCAGGTGAGGGTCAGCTGGTCTCTAGAGATGAACACATGGAGACAGGTATGCTGATCGACAAACTCTATTGCATAACCATGACAATTCCTCTTAGCAGCATTGAAATGATGGGTAAGGTGAGGCACCAATAGAGGCCCACAAAGCCGACAGGGCCTGGAGTTTTGGAGGGCTTGAAGATTTAGGTAGCGAGAGCAACTTCAGATTACTGAATGTTCACAATATGGCTAACACAAAGGCCTCTGAGAGGGTGGACAGAAGTACATGTTAAAAAAACTTATCTGCTTTAGATTGTGAGAAAGAAGCAGGGTTATCATATAAGGATACCAAAAAATAGCTTCTCCTCCCGGCCTAAGAAGAAGTGGGTCCTGAGCCCCAATTGGCCAGGAATCCTAAGACTCCCTGGCCATTCTGGTCTCAGGACCCGCTTTCTGATTGGCCGAGAGGAGAATCATGAAGACAATAGCCAATATTCGCTATTGTCACACAACTGCTCTGCGCCCCAAGCCCACTCTTTTTTTAAGCCAATTAGAGCCTCAGGCTCTAATCACGTGCTTTAAAAAACAAAACAAAAAAACATTAAAATACATTTGTCGGGCGCCCTGCATGTAGATTAGGGGTCGGGCACATGGATTAGGGGGGCAGCGCCCCTGTGCCCCATATGGATGGGCCGCCACTGTCCAAATATGTTAATATTTAATTTCTCAACTGAACTGTCAAGCCTTAAAATCAAGCCGGTGTCATAGTTGATCACATGTGCAGCACCATGGCAACTGAAGATCAAACAGAGGCTAAGATGACAGCTTCCTTGGCTGTAAAGGATAGGAGGGATTATTTCCACTTTGACCACTTATTTACCAAGGCACATTGTCAGGGCTGGGCTCAGCCCTTCCTTCCTCTGAGCTGACTGCTCAGCTGTCTAATTGCCAGCCTCTTATCTCTCCACAGTGACTCACCTGTTGATGATATCCTGCTCGTCAGTCCTGCCTACTTAAGCCGTCCAGCCCAGATGATCTCTGCCTTCACCTTGGTCTACATCACAGAGACTGTCTGATCTCCTGCGTCCCTGTTAAAGACTTGTTTGGCTGACATTACTTCTGGCTCAAGATCCTGCGTGCTGTTCCACTACACTAATCTCTGGCTTCCTAACTTTCTGGCTTGTCTGACTATCCGTTCCGTTTACCGAATTTTGGCTACGTTTGTTCTATTTACTTTTATTATTAAACAAGTGTGATTTAACTGTACTTCTGTTTCGATCTGATTCATGGTTTTTGACAGTAGGCGAAGGCCATGAGTTTAGAAGATGCAGTCAATCCACTTGTTGCACGGCTCACCTGTAATCTTCCACTGTGGCTGCTCCAGTACAACCTGTGCTGCTCCAGTCTCTGTGCAGGCCCCCACCTCGAGTATTACCTCTATAATAGGTATGTCTGGTTCCGCTCTGCTTCCCCAGCGATTTGGGGATGATCCAGTCCAATGCAGAGGGTTTCTCGACCAGGTTGAGTTATAGTTTGAGATGCTGCCCCAAGCGTTCCCACGGACAGAAGCAAAGTAGGTTTCGTGATATCTTTGCTTTCTGAGAGAGCCTTGGCCTGTGCAAACCCTCTATGGGAGACGCAAAAACCTGTTGTCTTGAGTTACCCTAAGTTTGTGGCTTCTTTTAAAAGGGTATTTGACATTCCCGCACGCTCCACTTCTGCTGCCAAGTGCCTCATGTCCATCAAACAGAGTACGGGAACTGTTGCCGATTACGCCATTGAATTCCGCACTCTGGCAGCAGAGGTTGCTTGGAACAATGAGGCTCTCATGGCTGCTTTTTCTCATGGTCTCTCGGATAAAGGATGAGATAGCAGCCCGAGATATACCCACTGGAGACGTTGATCACGTTTGCCATCCTCATTGACTCCAGACTCAGAGAAAGTCTCTTTTTTTTAAGAAGCGCTTGCGGAAGCCTCCTGTACATTTGTCTCTGAGCTTTTCAGTCCCACCCTTGCCTCCCTCACCTCCCATGCCTCCTGGTACTGAGTTGGTCAGTGAAGGTAAACCCATGCACTTGGGCTTCATGTGTCTCTGGGGATGAGAGAACCTTTAGGAGGAGAGAGAGATTGTGCCTTTATTGTGGCCAGGCAGGTCACTTTTCGAAGTCTTGTCCTACCCGTCCTGGAAACGCCCGAACCTTGAGGTCCTGTCACGGACAGACCTTAGGTGCCGTTGCTTCATCCCCAGTTATCCAGAAGGATAAGCCCGTGGTTTCGGTTACCTTTTCTTGGGCTGAGTCGTCCGTCAAGATACAGGCTCTAATCGACTCTGGGGCTGCAGGCCTGCTCATTGATGCTGCCTTTGTATTGAAGCACTCGATTCCACTGCAGCTGCGTGACACTTCACTTGCCATTGAGGCTCTTGACGGGAGACCTCTACAGCCTGCCCATGTGACTCATGAGACTGTTCCGTTGTCCATGGCCATAGGGGCTCTTCACCATGAGATAATCCAATTCCAAGTTATTTCCTCACCTAAGTTTCCACTGGTTATTGGTTATCCTTGGTTACAGAAGCACAACCTCTCTTTTGATTAGCTCCGTGCTGAGGTTCTCTCCTGGTCGCCACAATGCAGTAAGACATGCTTCCAGAAGGTAGCCAGGGTCCTGTGCACCTCTTCACTCTCCTCCCTGCCAGAGGAGTACCGTGATTTTAGCGATGACTTTGACTAAGGACAAGCCGGTAGTTTGCCTCCACACCAGCTGTATGATTACGCAGTTGACCTCCAACCTGGTGCCATACCCCCTTGTGGCCGGGTTTACCCTTTGTCGGTCTTGGAGGATAAGGCCATGGAGGAGCATGTTGCAGATGCACTTCCTCGAGGTTTCATCCGCAAATTGTCCTCTCCTGCTGGTGCTGGTTTCTTCTTTGTGAAGAAGAAGAGTGGTGAACTGAGACCTTGTATTGATTATAGGGGTCTCAATCGTTTCACGATTAAGAATGCCTATCCAATTCCGTTGATTACAGGGTTATTTGACTGCCTCAAGGGAGCAACGGTTTTCACAAAGCTTGATTTGAGAGGAGCATACAATCTCGTGAGGATTAAGGAGGGCGACGAGTGGAAAACTGCATTTAATACCAGAACAGGCCATTATGAGTACCTCGTAATGCCTTTTGGCCTTTGTAATTACCTGGCAGTTTTCCAGAAATGTATTAACGATGTCCTCCGAGATTTGTTGCAGTTATGTGTGGTGGTTTATCCCAACGATATCCTCATATTTTCCAAGACCCTGGAGAGCCACCACACAGATGATTGTCGTGTGCTTCAGAAACTAAGAGAGAACAATCTCTATTGTAAATTGGAGAAGTGCAAATTCCATCGTGAACAGGTTAAATTCCTGGGTTATGTCATTTCCACTGCTGGTTTTTTGATGGACCCAGAGAAACTTTTAGCAGTCCTACAGTGGCCCCGACCCATGGGTTTACGTTCTCTGCAGCGTTTTCTTGGCTTTGCCAACTATTATCGGAAGTTTATTCATAACTTCTCGTCTCTGGTCAAGCCCCTGACTGATATGACCAGAAAGGACAATAATCCACAGAGTTGGTCTCCGGAGTCCATTAAGGCCTTTGAGAGTCTCAAGGCTATCTTTGTTTCTTCTCCTGGGTTGGCACATCCTGATCCTACTTTACCTTTTATCCTTGAGGTTGATGCTTCTGAGACTGGAGTTGACGCCCTTCTGTTTCAACATCCTATTCCTACCTCTGAGAGCGCTGTGCATCCTTGTGGCTACTTTTCCAAGAATTTGTCACCTGCGGAGTGCAATTACGAGATTGGTGACAAAGAACTGTTAGCGATCATTTTAGCCCTGAAAGAATGGAGACATCTCCTCGAAGGTACCACTGTGCCGGTTCTCATTCTTACTGACCATAAGAATCTCACATTCTTGTCTGAGGCTAAACGCCTCTCTCCCAGAAGGGCGCGATGGGCTCTTTTCTTGTCTTTTCTTGTCAAGTTTCAATTACATTGTCTCATTCTTACCCGGTACTAAGAATGTAAGGGCTGACCCTTTGTTACTACAATTTTTCTCCACTTCCAGTTCCTGTGATTCCTCCTAATCGGATTCAGGCTACGGTTCGCTCCAGTCTCACTTCTCCTTTGGGTGACAAAATTCTTGCTGCTCAGGTCCACGAACAAAAAACTGGCCACTGCCCCACCTATAACTGCCCTTCACAGCAAGGAGCACATGGAGGGGCATATACATGTAAGACAAAAACAATTCCATAGCTCAACTCACCAACCAGTCTGCTGACCATCCAAATTAACCTGTCTAACCATCTGTTAAAAGCAGGTGTTTAGTTAGCACACATTTGCAAACGCATGTGAAAGCTGCAAGGCCTCGTCACGGCACCCTGTATTGCTTGCAGTCCTAACACTACAAATTTATAAGTGTCTCCACAGTGGAAGCACATGCATTGAATGGATAGGTGTGGGGCAGGTGAGCCTGGAGGCAGCCCAAGCCCCCTTAAAGGAACAGGAGCACACTGGACACCCAGCAAGAGCACAATGGCAGCGAAGGTGCCCAATGTGTCCCCGGACCATATATATGAACAGTAACAAAAAACTGGCCACTGACCCCACCTATAACTGGCCTTCACAGCAAGGAGCACATGAAGGAGCATATACATGTAAGACAAAAACAATTCCATAGCTCAACTCAGGTCCATGATCCTCCTGAGAAACCTTATGACCGCTGCTTTGTCCCAGAGAGTTTTCATACTGCCGTGCTCCAGACTTACCATTCTCCCAAGGCTGCTGGCCACCCTGGGAAGAATCAACTCTTTTGGGCCATTTCCCAACAATTCTGGTGGCCTAGTCTACGTGCTGATGTGACCGCCTTCGTAGCTGCCTGTTCCGTGTGTGCTCAGAGTAATGCCCCGTACACACGGTCGGACATTGATCGGACATTCCGACAACAAAATCCTAGGATTTTTTCCGACGGATGTTGGCTCAAACTTGTTTTGCCTACACACGGTCGCACAAAGTTGTCGGAATTTCCAATCGACAACCACGCGGTCACGTACACCACGTACGACGAGACTAGAAAAGGCCGGTTCAGAACCAAGCGCGGCACCCTTTGGGCTCCTTTTGCTAATCTCGTGTTAGTAAAAGTTTGGTGAGAGACAATTCGCGCTTTTTCAGACTCGTGGCTTTCAGATCGTTTTCTGCCATTCAGTTTGTGCTTGTGGGTTTGTATCTGCTCTTCAGTGCGTGCAAGCAAGTTCCGCGTGACTTTAAGGAGTCATTGTATTCTTGTTCGTTCGTTACTGGTTTTCAGGTCGCTCTTCACAGGCCTTGCTGTTCTTCAGTGCGTTCTGTTACTTCGTTCTGAGCAGCCGACCGGTTTCTAGCCATGTTTCGTATGCGTACTCCTCGTAGAGTTCGTGCTGTGCGGGGGCTTGGTGTTGGGGTCCTGACCTTGACACAAGTCCAGTCCATGAACAGGGTGGGGAGGAGTTCATGGACCAAGAATTGGTTGCTTCAGCGTGACCAGTTCTGTCATATGCCTTTGCGCCGTGAGATCCGTGAGAATAATCCTGATGATTTCAGGAACTTTCTCAGGATGACGGACCCCGTGTTTCACCGTTTGTTGGCTTCGCTGACCCCCTATATTAGCAGGCAGGATACCTGCATGAGGCAAGCCATCACTGCGGAGCAGAGGTTGGTCGCTACCTTGCGGTATTTGGCCACAGGGAGAAGCCTGCAGGACCTCAAGTTCTCGACAGGCATCTCCCCCCAGGCTCTGGGGATCATTATCCCAGAGACCTGTTCTGCCATCATACAGGTCCTGCAGAAGGAGTATATGAAGGTAAGATTTTTTTCCTTTTATATCACATTTTATTGTATTGAATGTTTGCTAATATATTGTATTTCTTTCCTCATTCCCTAATTACCATGATTGTAATATGCTGTGAATGTCCCCTTTGTCCTCATGCATGCTGGATTTTTTCTGCTCCATAGTAGTGCTTTACCCCAAACACCCCCTAAAATGTTTGGAAATGTTATTTTAGCTTTAAATTCAGGCAGAGTGCCAGAGGCTTTTTTTGTGGTGTCCCCAAATTTTTGGTAACCCTCCCTCCCCCCAACTGCTAAGTCAGCTGATCCCAATTCTCTATCCTCAATCATCTATCTGCTGACTTTGCCAAACCCATACACACTATACCCATCTCTTTTGTGCTCAGATTTATGGATGAATTCCCCAAAGCATGTAGTGCAAGGGCCTGCCTGTATACTTTCCAATGGAACTGTTTAAAGTTTTTGTATCCTATTATTATCTTGATAGGTAATAGCAGAATGTCCAAATGTCCTCAAATGTGTACAATGTGTATTTATATCTTTGTATTCAGACACTTCTTACCTGTCCAGTGGTCTGCCAATAGTGTAACTAAGGAGGGGCTGTTCCAAGTAATACCCTGTATTTAGGCATTCATCTCTCAATGAAGTGAAGAGGGTTACCTGTCCAAGAGTTCCCCCCCCCCTATAATGTTAGAAATGGCCCATGAGAGGGGGGGAGGGGGAATATGATAGGTGTACCTTATACTGGCCAGAGCCCGAAGAGTGGTGGAGAACACATTTGGAATCCTGGCCAGCCGGTTCCGATTATTTCTGACACCCATCCATATGGCGGAGTATAAACTGAACCATATAATACTTGCCTGCTGTGTTCTCCATAATTTTTTAAGAAAACATTCAGCCAACTATGCTGGCTCAGTTGGGCCTGAGGCCGGAATCCCAAATCCATCAACACTGACGGCGCTTGAAAGTGACCGTCCTGGCTTGCCCTCCCTGAATGCCTGTGATGTCCGGTTACGCTACCTGGAGTTCTTTGCGGGTAGGGGGGCTATCAATATGCCAGACAATCTGTGACACCTTTTTCAAATAAAAAACAAACAAAATAAATTCTTGGTGGACATTTACTGCTTGTGTTTGTTTTAGCTGACCCTGACAGAAATGTGTTGAGTGCAGAAAATGTCGTGATTGGGTAACCTTATAAAAAATAGTGTTGGCTGGTACTTCCTAAATGCCAAAACACATTTCACTACAAGTGCACTTGCAACTGCACTGAACCTGCACTTGTAGTGCAAAGTGTAATTGCCCTTAGGAAATAACCCCCATTTTTGCATAAAACAGCAATTACATCACCCCAAAAGTGTTGTAGTGTTGAGACAATAATGTACACATTCTTGAGTAAGGCACTTTTTTATACCTGCACAATCACATGTGCATTTACGAAAGGTTTTTAAAACAAACCAACATGTTTGTTGTATAACAATGTTTGCAGTAGCATTATCAAAAATCGAAATGTCCATTTCAGATAAAACAGGCCTGTGTAAAACCAACAAGAAAGCCAAAAAACTTGAACTTACAAAGTTCACATATGGTAAAACCTGAAGGCTATATCAGACATCAGTATTTAGGAACTGTGTTTGATATAGCGTTCAGATGGGGGGAAATCACCCCTGGAAAAGCCAAATTTGGAAGATGCACACCAATTTACGAATGTCAACATGTGCTATCTGCCATCAGAGGGGGATCAAGGGACGTGTTTTGGGGGAGCAAGCCCTTCCTCAATGCGACTTTATAATTGAGGAAGGGGTTGCACCCCCAAAACGCGTCCATTGATCTCCCGTGATGGCAGATAGCACATGTTGGCACACTGTGTGCATCCTCCAAATTTGGCTTTTCTAAACATTGTAAAAATTTTAGTAAGATAAAACAGGTGATTTTGTGGGGTTTAAATTCGCCCCAAAACATCAATGATGTTATTATTTTTTTTAATAACATCACTGATTTGTTGCTGGATGTTTTGCAATTGGAGATTACACCCCATGATCTCCCTGATCAGGATCTGGGCACTTTCAGATGTAAAGCGTTCTGGATCACGATCACCTAAAAAGAGATAAAGAACAAAAAAAAAGGTCTCAAAAATCTGCCACCATGCATCTCTTTTACTTGAGTCTGTGGTCGCAGACACTCACCTGTTGTGGTGCCAATCTCCACCACATCTTCTTCTTCCTCCTGCTCAGCTTCTTGTGTTGGTATTTCCCCTTCTTCCAGAGGGGGGGGGTCTCTGGTCTCCTCGGATGAGGGGTGTCCTCCGAGTCTTTTCTCCCCTATGTAAAACAAAAATGGTATAATTAGCACACAGATATTTGATGGCAGAACTAGAACTAGGAAACATTGCTTGGAAGTGGGGTACAATTGTCTATTTTAGCTGAGTTCCAAGATGTATATTTTTTATTGCCCTTTGTCAAGTTGCAATACTTTACCTGTTTAGTACAAGCTGCACAGATGTAGCCCCCCCCCCCCCCTATAGTATACACTGGAGCACCTGTGTGCCCCCCTAATAAAAATGGTGTTCTTGTGTCCCACACTAGTGCTCCTGTGTCCAGATGTGAAAACAGCTGCACAGTGTCCTCTCCTTACACACAATCTAGTTGGCATTTCATTCTAGTAACAAACCCATCTACACAAACAAATATTTGGCATCCAAGTAGGCCCCCAAAAATGTGTGAAAATGCAATGGTGTTCTAGAGGCCGAAAGAAAAATGTTTGATACGAACGAATAATGGACCCATGAACATTAAAGTTGACCTTTTTAAACGTTACAATTACTAAAAGCATATGGAGCAGAACGAACGGAATAAAGACAGAAAGAATAGGAACACAGCACAACTACTTACTTTTTTGCAGCACTCTCCGGATCTTTCGGTACTGCTCTGGCTCTCTCAACTTCAGGTCCGACCACCGCTTCCTGAGCTGATCTTTTGATCTTCGTACCCCGAAATTCCTCTCAAGACTCCTGACCACTTTCGCCATGATCTTGGCCTTTCTGATGTTGGGGTGGGGGTAAGGCCCATATTTTCCGTCATAGTCGGACTTCTTCATGATGTCGACCATCTCCAACATCTCCCCAAACGACATATTTGTGGCCTTAAAACGTCTCCTTCTGGATCGGGACGTGCCTGGATCCGGGCTTTCCTCCTCCTCCTCCTCCTCCTCGTTGATATAATTATCACGCACCTGCTGTAACTCCGCCATCATGCTCTTCCCCCACTGCGCCGAACGAAAAGGGGCGGGGAATAGACTAGAAAGAACGTCAGGGGCGGGCGGAGTTACACGCATGCGCAGTGTGTATAAAGCGTAACACGCGTGCGTATTACGTACGATCTGTGAGCGGAGGAAGGAGCATTGGACGCGCCGATCGTAAGAACGAAGGTAAGAGACAAACTTGTGCCTATACTGCTTCTAGATTGAGGCCTATATTGTAACAAGATTAGGAGAGTTTTGTCTGACATTAGGCTTTGTCTTGTGTCTTGTCTTGCAGTGAACATGGATATCTTAATGAGAGATACTGACTTCATGTCACTATTCATTGATATGCTAAGTGAGCTGCCCTGTCTGTGGGAGATTACCCACCCCCATTTCAAGAACCAAGCAAAGAGGAAGGCAGCACTGGAGCAATTGTGTGAAATTGTGAAGCAGGTGATCCCCACGGCAGACATCACTTAAAGATTTTCATTGGTGGCCTGAGGAGCACATATCTGAGGGAGCGCAAGAAAGTCCTGGATTCACAGAGATCCGGAGCAGCAGATGACATCTATGTCCCCAGGATGTTGTACTACGACAGGCTGCACTTTCTGGCAGGCCAGACTGAACCCAGGCCATCCCTCTCCAGTCTTCCTTCCACGCTTCCTTCCCCCCTGGCTGAGGCTTCTAACGCCCAACCTGGGCCTTCCAGGCCATATGTGGAGGAGCCCAGATTGAGCCAGGTATAGCATTCCTCTAAATATTTCTGCTTGTCCAATCAATAATGTTAACTAGATGTTAGTTGGGAGTACTAATTTAGGATTGTGATTGATGATGCAAAACATTACAACCATGTCCCTTTTTCATACACAGGGAAGTCTCAGCCAGGTGGTGGCCGGGCCGAGCAGGCTGGCTGATATCAAGGTCCCTCCACCACACCTGAAAACAGAAAGTGGCAGTAGGACGAGTACCCTAGAGGAGGCGGCTATAGCATTCTTTTGGAGGGCTACAGAGGTCCTGGGAGCACCCCACACCATGCAGGAGAACATTGCTGCATTCATAGCATATAAAATGCAGAGGATGGAGGAGGGCCAAAAAGCCATGTGTGAGGCCCTCATATCAGAGGCTCTGGAGAAAGATATGAGGGGCCAAATTACACCTCACACACAGCTTTGGGATGGTCCTCCTCCTCCTCCTGCAGGTCCTCCTCCTCCTCCTCCCTCTCCTCCAGGTCCTCCCAGTCCTCCTCCAGGTTCTCCCAGTCCTCCTCCTCCTCCAGGTCCTACTCCTCCTCCTGCCACATCTCCAACTGCACAGCCGCAGCCCGGAAGGAAGCGTGGAAGGAAGACTAGACAGTGATTGCCCTGGATCCAGTCTGGTTGGCCAAAAGATGCAGCCTCTTGTGGTACCACAGCCTGGGGACACAGATGTCATCTGCTGCTATCCGAGTCTCTGTGAATCCCGGACCAGACTGCCCTCCCTTAGATATGGACTCCTCAGGCCACCAATTTTGATGTTGAAGAATTGATGTCTGCCGTGGGGGTCCCAGGCTTCGCTAATTTCTCATGTTGATCCAGTGTTGCCTTCCTCTTTGTTTGGTTCTGATCCCTTAATAAAGGATTTTTGTTTTGAATTATACTCTCCTATGTGTTTTACTTCAAAAATGACAGTTGGTTTGTGAGTGTTCAGGTGCATTTCAAATATACAATGTGAAATGAACAAGGGACACCAACACCAAACAATCTCCTGGAGATTAAATAATAAAAGATATCAATGGTGTTGGGGTAACTTGACACACAAAACACACACAAAAATATTCTGGAGTAAAAATAAAAATAACATTGAACAAAGATCAGCCTTGGAAAAAATACAAACACTAAAGAAAAAAAAAGACTGAAAATCCAAAAAAAAAAAAAAAAAAAATATATATAAAACTGTCAGATGTGACAACTAATAACAATATATTGAGGGAATCCCACTAAAAAAACACAAATAAAACTTTGTGAGAAGTGTGTGTGAATATGAGCAGCAAAACGACTTAATTCTTGTCACATTATAAAGAAGAAGAGAGTACGCTGTATTAAACCATTTTTAACATTGCAGCGTGACAAAAGTGCTGTATCCATTACGAACGCTAAGTTTACCAGAACGAGCTGTCCCGTGTCGGAATTTCTTCTGAGCATGCGTGGCACTTTGTGCGTCGGAACAGGCCACACACGGTCGGAATTGACGCGATCGGATTTTGTTGTCGGAAAATTTTATCTCCTGCTGTCCAACATTGTGTGTCGGAAAATCCGATGGAAAATGTCCGATGGCGCCCACACACGGTCGGAATTTCCGACAACACGCTCCGATCGGACATTGTGTGCGGGGCATAAGACTCCACGACACCTTCCAGTGGGCCTCCTACAACCCATACCCAATGGAGAGAGGCCCTGGACACACCTGTCTATGGATTTCATTGTGGAGTTACCCAACTCCCAGGGCAACACAGTTATCCTTATGGTGGTTGACCGGTTCTTGAAAATGTCTCATTGTATTCCACTTAAGAAGATGCCCACTTCTAAGGAACTGGCTTCCATTTTTGCTTGGGAGATCTTTCGCTTACATGGACTACCCAAGGTGATTGTCTCGGACAGGGGTAGTTAGTTTGTGTCCCGCTTCTGGCGAGCCTTTTGTGCACAGTTGTGAATTCAGTTTGCTTCCTCCTCTGCGTATCACTTGCAGTCTAATGATGCCGCAGAACGAGCCAATTAGTCCTTTGAGCAATTCCTACATTGTTCTGCAGAGTATTCCTGCATTAGAGGAGCATCTCCGTGGTCTTCGTTCCACTTGGGCACAAGTTCAGGAGGCTTTGCAACATGCTAATATTAGGTACAGACTCCATGCTCACCGCAGACGTCTGCCTGCGCCTTCCTACCAGGTCGGGGGCAGGGTCTGGCTGCCATCTCACAACCTCCAACTTCGTGTTCCCTCTCTGAAGTTCGCACCTTGGTTTATTGGGCCTTTCCATATTCTTCGCAGGATTAACCCAGTGGCTTACGCATTAGGCCTTCCTTCTAATATGCGTATCTCTAATGTATTTCATGTCTCCTTATTAAAACCTTTGGTCTGCAACCGCTTTACCACCTCGGTGCCACGTCCTCACCCTGTACAGGTTGAGAACCATGAGGAGTATGAAGTACAGTCCATTGTTGACTCCCGTAGGTTCTATGGGCACATACAGTACCTGGTGCATTGGAAAGGGTATGGTCCGGAGGAACGCTCTTGGGTCGCATCCTCGGACGTACATGCCCCTGTCCTCCTCCGTGATTTCCATAGATGTTTTCCCCTCAAGCCTGGTGGTCCTCCGAGGGGGAGGGGTCATTGAGGAGGGGGTACTGTCAGGGCTGGGCTCAGCCCTTCCTTCCTCTGAGCTGGCCACTCGGCTGTCGGCTAATTGCCAGCTCCTATCACTCCACAGTGACTCACCTGTTGATGATATCCTGCTCATCAGTCCTGCCTACTTAAGCCGTCCAGCCCAGATGATGTCTGCCTTTGTCTTGGTCTACATCACAGAGACTCCTGCATTCCTGTTAAAGACTTGCTTGGCTGACATTCCTTCTGGCTCCAGATTCTGCTTGCTGTTCCACTAGGCTGATCTCTGGCTTCCTGACATTCTGGCTTGTCTGACTATCAATTCCGATTACAGAACTTTGGCTATGTTTTGACTATGTTTATTCTATTTACTTTTATTATTAAACAGGTGTGATTTAACTGTACTTCTGTCTCAGTCTGATTCATGGTTTCTGACACACATTTGTAAACGTCATGGTAGACAAATGGTTAAATCAAGCTCACAACTCCTGCTACAGCTTTGAGCTTGATACCGGATTTACAAACCGGTGAAGAGCTTTCCGACAAAAGTGATAAAGCAGCTCTAGAGGCTAATCTAATCTAATAGACCCCAATAACTCCATAAAGAGGACCTTGTCACCTGCCCATGCTATCACACGGGGAGCTTCTGAATGAAGAGTACCTGCCATTCCAAGAGTACAGATGTCTGCAGAGCACGGCTGGTTCAGGTGCTTAGGCAGGAACATGATACTGATGTGCAAATGAATAAGTACAGACAGCAGGCAAAAATGCAATCAGAAAACAGGCAGCAGGCAAAAAATAGGTTGATACAGAGGCAGTGGGTCAGTTCAGATGCAGGCAGAGCCGTGGTGAGAAAACAGGCAAGGATCACTACACACAAAATCAAAATCCAATCTAATGCAGCTTGTCAATCACTAAGGTGAACCTAATATCAAAGCTATCCCCTACCACGCTATGGAAAAATGAAATAGTAAAACAATATATAAAGACCCAATGTAAACCAAGAAGTGCTAGATACCCCCAGCAGCTGTACTACAATAGCCCCCAAAGCATGTAAAATTATATGAGATCAGTGAGTAACCACAAACTCTCATACAGCGCAAAAAAATAGTTCTACACAACTTTCAGAAAACAATGTTGCAATATTCTAACATCAAATAAAACAATTTTGTGCTATTAAAATTAAATACCATGTCCATATATGTAAATCCCATGAAAAGTTAAGTGCAATATTTTTTTTAATCAGATTTTTTAAATTGAATTTTTTAGAAACAGTGTCATGCTTTCCCCTAAGCAGGTGGTCAGATACTATAGCTGGCTTCTGTGTTTTTAACCTATAGTAGCCCCCTTTCTCAAAAGGCAAGCAAGTCTACCGCTACTCGGTTGCCCCCAGGACTTATACACAAAGCTATAGTGCCTGGCAGAAGGGCAGAGTGGTTCAATGACAGTCTGGGTACAAGGCAGGCAGAGTTCAGAGAATAATCAATATCCGATCCAAGGTCGTCAGCAAGGAAATCCAAACAACAGAGCAGGACAGACAAACAGGCAGATTGAACACATGTAACAAATGCAATATCCCAAGCATGATACTGCAGGCTTGGCTTGCTTAAATCAGGTTTGGTCTCCTCCACACATTCACCTTGCAGGTAGAAAGACAGACAAGGAGAATGCCATAGCCAAACCCAGGATGCTAGAATGAGGAGCAGGAGCGCAAGATGCTCCTGACATTACCCCCGAACCCCCCCCCCCCCCCCGAGGAGGGGCCCCCGGACCCTTAAAAACAAGTTGGACATCCGGAACAGGACCATCAGGCTGAGCAAAGGTCAGGGAATCAGTGAGGTCAGGTTAGTTAGCAGGCAACATGTCACTGATGAGGCAGTCTATACAACTTAGACAGATTTGAGCAGATGTAGTTGCAGAAGGGTGAGGCCAGGTTATTAAAAGTCCAAAATATGAAAAAGCAGAAGGCCCAATGGGCATGGGATGAACCGGAATAACTGGTGCAGACAGACTGGACAGCATCATCAAGTGTAGAGGCAGCAGAACTTGAGGACAAGTTAGCCTGGATATGCATCCAAGGGCGTTTAGGGACAGACAAAGGTAGGGGTAATCCAGAGGGCTTGACTTTTGAGGACTTGGAGCAAGCACAGGTTTTGCAAGCTTTTACATAGGAGCAGGAGTCCTTATGGAGAGAGGGCCACCAAAGCCTGCAAGAAACTAATCTATCTGAGGGGAGGGGACACCAACAAAAGTAGGGTGCAATCAGACCTGAAGACCTATACTGCTGCCTGCAGCACACTGCACCCAAAGGCGATAACCTCATGCCTTCTTACATCCACCCGATAGAATTTGAATGTATGGACTGAAGACCAAGTTACGGCCTTGCAGATTTGAGCCATGGAGGCTTGGTGATGCACTGCCCATGAAGCACTAACAGCCCTGTTGGAATGCGCTTTGATTTGAAAAAGTGGAACTTTCCTCTTCAAACTATAAGCTTGAATAATTACTTGCCGAATGCATTTGGCAATAGTGGATTTCGACGCTGCCTGTCCTTTCCTAGGACCTTCAGGCAACACAGACAAACATCTGTTTTCCGAAACTGAGTAGTCGTTTTCAAATAGATTTTGACTGCTCTCACTACATCCAAAGAATGCCTCAGGCTCTAATCATGTGCTTGTTTACAAATGACGGAGCTAATAGATAGCTATTAGTCCGGCACCCCACACAGTGGAACAATTTACTTTTTAATAAATTATAATATGACTAACATATTTTAACTTTAAGATGTTAAAAAATGTTTGTCATATTATCATTTATTTAAAAATAAATTGTTCTATGAATATGAACTTTGGGGACGGCACCCCTGCTACCCTTATGGACGGGCCACCGCTGAAAGTACTTTATGGCTAAGGTGGAGGGGAACAAACAGGGGGTAGATTGGGAAGAACAGACTGAGCCTTTAAAATTGAGTCCAAAAGGTCAGGGGAAAAGGCCCCCAATACCTGTGCTGGAGGTAAGATATAGTGAAATTTAGAGAAACTTTCCAAAAAGGGTCAAGGACATGAGAGGTCCCATGAGAGGCTCAGTCCACCCCTAGAGGTTCCAACAGCTTATTGTGCAGAAAAGAGGAAGTTTATGCCCCGAGGAGACAGTGAACGGTGGCGTCCCTGCCAATGGTTTTTGCAGCTATAGAAGAGGACTCAAGCACTGGCCGGGATCAAAGAGTGATCATGGAGCCATGGGGATGATGGCAGCGGCAGGCGCTCCGGCCACCTCTCCCCCTGGGGAATTCAGCGGGGCCACAGTATACATCCCTGCTGCGGGGGACAGCTGGTGCTGAGCTTGGGGAGCTGGAGTCCACTGCAGAGCGGTGTCATCTCTGAGCTAGCCATCTGGCTTGTGTGTACTGTGCAGCAGGTCAGCGTGTAATCCGCAGCCCAGCAGTTTAGCGTGTCTGCAATTACCATCCAAGTGTTAAGTCTTCCTTCCTGCCCAGTGCCCATCTACCAGGTGCTATTCCCTAGTACACTAAGTGCACACTGATATCTGTACACCGAGTGCGACTCAGTGTACACATATCAGTGTTATATACAGTATCTCACAAAAGTGAGTACACCCCTCACATTTTTGTAAATTTTTTATTATATCCTTTAATGTGACAACACTGAAGAAATGACACTTTGCTACAATGTAAAGTAGTGAGTGTACAGCTTGTATAACAGTGTAAATTTGCTGTCCCCTTAAAATAACCCAACACATAGCCATTAATGTCTGTGTGACAAACATTAATGGCAACAAAAGTGAGTACACCCCTAAGTGAAAATGTCCAAATTGGGCCCAAAGTGTCAATATTTTGTGTGGCCACCATTATTTTCCAGCACTGCCTTCACTGCATTCAAGTGGTATAAATACTTTTTCAAGGCACTATATATAACACTGATATTGCTATCAGTGTTATATGAGTGAGTTCCACTCAATGTGAGTGCTATTACCTACCAGTATGGTGGCCTGAATTCATGAGAGGAGCCCGGAGCCTCTGTATGCTCGATGTGTTGCGGCTTCTCCTCTCGTGGTCTTTGTCGGAAGTTCTTGCTCCCTGTTGCAGGTAGGATTCAAACCTTTTCCGTTTTGTACGCAATGTTACAATTCGTCATGTTTCCTATCCCGCATCTCTTTCATACTTAGCTGCCTCCGAGTCATTGTCGCTCGTGTCCTGACATCATTCGGCACAGGCATAGTACATTCGTAGGTTCCCTCTGCCCTGCGTGTCATCCCATCCACAAACATACGATTCGTTCGTAGATCCAAGGCTTCACGCCGCTGTCAGTCGCCTCCTCATCCATTCGAGATTAGCATGTATTGATTGCACAGGTTCTGTGGATAGTTGAGGTGGTAATTAGACCCGCCTGGTGCCTTCCCTGCACTTTGATTAGCCTCGGGGGCTGGGTGGTTGTTATGTGTTTGACTTTAGAGTAGGGGATGGCACCTTATCACTCTCCACAGTCTGATTCATGTCGGTTTTATTTCATACACTTCACAACAGATTCGTATCGGATTCATTGCATACACTCTACAACCGATTCGTAACAGAATCAATTCATACACTTTACAACCGATTCGTATCAGTTTAATTTCATACACGCTACTACCCAATTCGAATCTAGTCGCGTTGGCAGCACAACGATTCCTATCGGATCCATTTCATACTCTCCAGTCTGATTTATGTTGGACTCATTTCATACGTGATGTCGTGACGTCATCCGCGGCTACTGCGCATGCTCCACCGTTCGTACTCACTCTGCTGTGTGTTCCATGTCAGCGACCTGGCACTTGTGAAGTGCCTGCTATGTAAGTGAGTTTTTACTTTCTTTTAATAAAGCATTTTTATACGGAGAGCACTATGTCTGTCCCCTTTCTGATTTCATGAATTACGTTATCCACCTGTTACCTGGTTATCTGGAGGAGTCCCTTGCCTTTGGACCTTTTCATTCATCTGCTGATCCTTATGGGAATGCTTGTTTGATCTTTGTGACCAGGTGAGAGTCCATTCGGTTCATGGTGAAGGGTTCCTCTATCAGCCACACATTTTTGCTGTGATCATCACGTTTGCCTGGTGGATTCATGTCTTCATACTTGGACATTTTACATTTGGACATTTATTGTGCTCTTCATTACTTTTAGGATTACCACATTGTTATTTCTTTCATCCCTGGAATTTTGCACACTATATACTCTTTTTGGTTGTTTTGTTGTTTTTAGCGCTGCACCTTTTTGATTCATTTCATACACTCTACAACTGGTTCGTATCAGATGCATTTCATACAACCGATTTGTATCGGATTCATTTAATTCACTTTACAACCAATTCGTATCGGATTTATCACATACACTTTACTACTGTAGCCATGGTGTTGCAGCTAGTAACAAACAATCCACCAAATCAGAAGAAAACAACAATGGATGGTGGCGCAGGTCAAAGTATGGAAACAAGCAATGCAAGTTCATAAAAAAGTCCTTTGAGCAAATACAGCTCTGTGTGACGATGCACAGTCTGTATGGTAGGGCAGCCTTGTAGGGGGAGTTGAAGCCACTCCAGATATGTAAGAGAGAAAACAAAACAACAGGCACCTCTTAGTAAGACTGTTTGAATTTAATAACAATTTTCATTAAAACACTCACATGTAAAAAACTGTTGTTGAGCGCAGGGGAGTCCAGTAAAGTCATATACTATCTCTGCAGTCCGGATGGAGACAGGCTCTGTTTCTCTATGCTGTCGGCGTCCTGATCCACAGTACACTTCCGGGATTCGAGCGGGATCCACAGCGAGAGAGAGATAGAGAGAGAGAGAGACAGTGTCATTTGATTTAAGTTAGATAGAGTAGGCAGGCGAGTCAGTTATCTGCACTTACAGTTTATTGTGTGTATATATATATATATATACAACCTAGGTGTGTGTGTGTGTGTGTGTGTGTGTGTGTGTGTGTGTGTGTGTGTGTGTATATATATATATATATATATATATATATATATATATATATATATATATAATAACACACACACACACTGTATTCAGTTTAGCTAGATCGGTTCCTGTTATTCTCTTCCTACTTTTTGTTTACAAAAGTTTATTTGGAAGACATATAATGAAATAGTTGAAGAGTATAGCAATATGGTTATACAGGTGCAGTAAATATTTGTAGAATATACAAAGTTGGGTAATTAATAGACAGGGTACAATGAAGATGTTGTATAAAGGTATGAGAAATACATAACACAAAGCTGATATAGTCGGATGGGTTACATTAGATAATTGTTAGGGTATAGAAGATATGATCACATAAAATTCAACAATATAGGAGTTTAAATTTTTAGTAGGGTGTGAAAAATTATGAGCAATGAAGGTCCGGTAGGGACCAAAATTTCCACTTCTCATTATAAATGTGCATAGTATCAGATAGGGTATGATGAATTCTTTCGGAGAGTCTGAGTGATTCCATTCTAGATTCAACCTGGGGCCATGGTAGGTTCTGTGTTTTCCAGTTAAAGGCTATCATCCAATGTATTGAACTGATTAGAGAGTGGATTAATCTGTTGCAAGGAGAGGGGACATCTGGAACTGTAACGTATAAGAGGCATATTTGGGGGGATAGGGAGATTTTTTTCTTAAGGGGGTTTTCTAGTTTGTTGATTAACTTATCCCA
The DNA here is from genome assembly GCA_037952925.1 of Lithobates clamitans. NCBI lineage: Eukaryota > Metazoa > Chordata > Amphibia > Anura > Ranidae > Lithobates > Lithobates clamitans. The sequence goes on along the minus strand of JBBGZY010000243.1, from coordinate 1,054,319 downwards.
TATTGGTTCCAGAAATTTACATTCCCAAAAGATGTGGATATAACTGCCTTCCAGGAGACAACCTCTGAAACAGTTCAGGGAGGATGAGGGGTAGAAGGAATGTATCCTAGATGGGGTCATGTACCATCTGATGTGTAGTTTTATCGGGGATTCTCTAAATGCAGCAGCGCAATTACTTTTGCGGAGGTTATTAATCATCTTGGTCCACGAGTCCATTGGGAATGAGCTACCAATCTCTGCTTCCCATCTAATCATGGGGCCAGATTTTTCCGGTTGGAGAAAGTTATTGAGATTGTTATAGAGGAAGGATATCAATCTTTTGTCTCTAGGTGAAGAGATACAGATGTGTTCAAATAAAGTACTAGGGGGATTAACAGATAATGAATAGTATGTAGAATAGAACTCGCGGACCAAGGTGTACTGGTGATATTCTGAGGGGGGGAAATTAAATCTGGATTGTAGTGAGGCAAAAGATGGAAATTTAGAGTTGAGTGTGATTGACTTTAAATTGGTAAGATTGTTTTTGGTCCAGTTGTGAAAGGGTGTGTGGTCAAGGAAGGCAAGAGGGAATCTGGGGTCCCCCAAGAATGAGGCTAGTGGAGGGGTTGCAGAATAGAGTTTGAAGTTATCTTTGATTCTATTCCAAAGGAGTATAAGTTGGGCAATTAAAGTGTTTTTCTTATTAAGAATATGATGTAGTTTTGTGTTGGACCACAGAATTCCCCTGATATTCAAAGGATGAATAGAGGTGGACTCGAAGGTCAACCAGGAGATATTTGCATCAGGGGAAGACCATTGAGCCATTTGTACTAATTTGGTTGCTAGGAAATAAAGCCAAAGGTTGGGAAGTCCCAGCCCACCCCTATCTTGTGGTCTATGCATAAGATTGTAACTACATCTAGGTTTTTTGTTGTTCCAAATAAATCTATTGATTTCACGTTGTAGGGATTCCAGTCTTGTTTTGGGTACATTAATGGGAAGAGCTCTGAAATAGTATAGTAGTTTTGGAAGGATTGTCATCTTAAAGGCACATATCCTTCCGAGGAAGGGGATATGGTAGGAGGACCAGATTTTTAACAGTGAATTGATTCGTGAAAAAAGGGGAAGGTAGTTGCTTTTATATAAAAGGTTGTGAGATATTGTGATATTAACTCCTAAGTATTTAAAGGAGTGTGAGGACCATAGAAAGTTGAAGTTTTTCGTCAGAAGTGAGGTTAGGTTTGGAGGGCTATTGATAGGTAGAATGGAGCATTTGTTAGTGTTAATAAAAAGACCAGAAAGTTTATGGAATGAGTGGAGATCAGAGAGGAGGTTGGGGATTGAGATTAGTGGGTCTGTTAAAAATAGAAGTGCATCGTCGGCATAAAGACTGAGTTTAAAGTGATATGGAGCTTTTTGATAGCCTTTGATATTAAGGTTATTTCTGATGGCAACTGCGAGGGGCTCGATGGCTAAGGCAAAAAGGAGGGGGGAGAGAGGGCAGCCCTGTCTGGTTCCTCTGCTTAGGGGGAAGAAATCTGAGTTATTCCCTGGAATTCTAATTCTGGTTTGGGGAAAGTGGTATAGAGCATTAAATCCATGTATAAATTTTTCAGATATGCCAAATTTAGGTAAAAGGTAATTTAAATAGGACCAATTAACACTATCAAAAGCCTTGTGGATGTCAAGGCTGAGCAGATAGAGGGGGCGAGAGTGGAGGTTGGCATCTTGAACAATGTTTGTGACTAGCCTAATGTTATCGACTATTTGTCTGCCTGGGATAAAACCCGTTTGATCTGTATGGATCAGGGAGGTGATAACCGTAGCAAGTCTATTTGCCAGCAGTCTGCCAAATAATTTGAGGTCGTTGTTAAGGACTGAGATAGGGCGAAAATTTTGGGGAAGGGAATGGTCCTTTTCAGGTTTAGGGATTAATGAAAGGTTAGCCAGTAGCATATCTTCTGGGAAGTGACCACCTGATAAGATATAATTGAACATTTTGGTGAGGCTGGGAGTCAGTAATGGGGCAAATTTTTTATAGTATGATGTGGTAAAGCCATCTGGGCCTGGTGCTGTCGATGTTTTGAGGGATTTTATTATGTTGAGAATTTCACTGTCTGTGCATGGGTCGTTTAACGAGGAGGCTTGGAGTTGGCTGAGCTTAGGGAGTTGAAGGGAGTTCAACCAGTCTAACGTGGTGGGAAGTAGGTGTGTTTGGGGACCAGATAGGAGGTTTTTATAGAACGAGGTGAAAATTTGTAGGACATCTTGGGGGTGTGTTACGATATTGCCTTTTTGGTTTCGAAGTTTGTAAACATGTGGGGGTTTAGTGTCTTGATTTAGTTTTCTGGCAAACATTGTTGAGGAAGAGTTACCATGTAGTAGGAATTTGGCTTTGGAAAATCTAAGGGATTTCTCTGTGTCTTCAGAAAGTAATGTGTTTAGGGCTTTTCGTTTTGTTTGAATGAGATTTAATAAATCTGGGGTGATGTTGTCATTTAATTTATTGTATAGATCATGGAGTTCTTTGGTAAGGCATTTAATTTCAGTCAGTTTAGATTTGTTTCTGGCTGCGGCAATGTTAATCAGATGACCTCTTAAAACAGCTTTGTGGGCTGCCCAGACCGAGGTTGGGAGGACCTCCTCCGAGGTGTTTGTGCGAAAGTATTCTTCAATATGGGTATTTATTTGTTGGACAGTGGAAGGGTTTGATAGGAGTGAATCATTGAGGCGCCAATTAAAGGGAGTGGGAGTCATGCCAATATGGGAGGTTTCAAACTCTACTATGTTATGATCTGACCATGGGCATGGGTGTATGTCTGTGTTGGGAGAGTTTGCTAAAAGGATTGGTGTGCAAAAAATGTAATCTAACCTGGCAAAACAGCTGTGAGGGTGGGAATAGTGGGTATATGCTCTGATACCTATATTATGAGCCCTCCAAGAGTCAATTAGCTGAAGTTTGCTAAGAGAGCGGTTTATAGATTTACTAAAGGCTTTGGACGAGGGGGCTACTTTGCTTCTATCAAGAGCTGGGTGTGCAGATAGATTGAAGTCGCCTCCAATTATCAAATGAGGTGAAATATATTGTTCTAGTATGTTGAAGAATTTAGTGAAGAATGTTGTCTGGGCTTCGTTTGGGGCGTATAGGGAGGCTATAGTGACATTTCTTCTATTTATACTGCCCTTTAAGATGATGAATCTACTGTCTTCATCTTTGTAAATAAACTGGGGTTCGAAAATTATGGAATTTTTAATAAAAATAGCGACACCACAAGATTTATTGGAGAATGTAGTATAGTGGAATTGGTTGAATGATTTGTCAAAATATTGTGGGTGATTGGAGGTAGAGAAGTGGGTCTCTTGCATTAGTATTATGTCTGCACCCAATCTTTTGTACTGTTTGAATGTCTTTTTACGTTTATTGGGAGAGTTGAGGCCTTGGACATTATGGGAGAATACTTTAAGACCCATATTTATTGAGGATGATAGTTCTAATTATATAGATGAGGATCGATATATACCAAAATAGGGGAGACAGTACAAGTGGGATGATATTGAAGTGATAGGTTATATGTGATTTCATCAAATGAAAATAGATCAATAGCTTTGTGTTAGAATATAAATTCAGCATATTATTACTATGAAGAATGGTTATTAGACATTTGGAATTACCCAAAATTGAATGATCTGAGATAAGAAGTCCTCCAAAAAGTATATTATTTCCATAAATTGCCATAAGGGCTAAAATAACAACAACTGAAATAACAAAAAAAAGGGGACTGAAGGACTTAAAGTCGTTCAGCCTAGTAAATTTTACCAAAGGACTAAATCGTCCAATTTCCGCCGGCGGGGAGTGCCGCCCCCCTCCAGGAGAAGGCAGGACCGCAGGCCCCTCAGGCAGAATGGGGGTCAAACTAGCGACGGCGGATGGGCCAGGCAATTTGTAGAGTAATAACTAGGTATGAAACCAAACAAAAAAAACAAAAAAAAGGAGATTTGTTCATGGTAATAATACTATAGAGTTAACTTTAGCATATCACTAAATGGTAGAAATCCTCTAGGAGTAAACGAGAAGAACAATTTTATAATAAGTTTTTTCTCTCCACTACCTCCCTCCTCCATCTGAGATAGAGAATAACATCTATGATGTCTGATCATAGGTAAGGAGGGTGAATATAAGATCCATAAACCTGAATAGGAGAAGAAGAACAAAGGAAAGAACCAACACAAAATACAAAAAAATAATGAGAACATGGGAACATGGGAATTTCCCTTCTCAACCCCACCACTCCCTACTGTATCCCCTTACAATCTTATTCCTACCCGAGTGAGAGTCTATGAAAAATAGGGTAAAAAAAAAAAGATAGTAATATTCGTATGGGAAGGGGATTGAGTAAATGTACTGCTCCAAGGTTCTGAGCCAGGTTTGATTGTAGCATCAGGAGGATTTACAGTAAGCTTGTGGTTACCACATCACTGGGGAGTCGGGCAGGGGAGAAGAGCAGAAACTGAAGTTAGAAAAACATCCAGTGAAAGTGACCGCTGAGTCGCATGCTTAATTGCTGTATAAACAGTTCAGACGACACGATCTTGGGAGGAGTGTTGTTGCCATCTTCTTTGATCTCTTGGATTGCGTCTGGTGGCAGGTGTGGACCATATAGGTGAAGATCTAGGAGTAGTAGGTAAACGTTGTGATGGTTGTGGGTCTAGCAGTCCCAGTTTAATGAGTAAATCTTTTCCTTCAATGACATTATAGACCGTGTAAGTATTGCCATTATGGGTTAATGACAATTTGAACGGGAATCCCCATCTGTATTTGATTCTGGCTGTTTGAAGGACATTTGTAACTTCTTTCATCCTGCGTCTTCGGTCCAAAGTCGCAGGGGAGATGTCGGGGAAAATCTGCAGCCTTGTCCCATCTAACTCTATGGATGGGGAATTCCTGGCAGCACGCATTATATCTTCTTTGGTGAGAAAGTCCTTCATACACATTATTATATCTCTGGGGGGTTTATCTGCTGTAGGTTTTGGGCGCAGAGCCCTGTGCATTCTATCACATGCAAAAGCAGAGAGAGGTTTGTCTGGTACGAGATTATGGAAAAGCTTTGTAATAGTATGATTTATGTCTGTGACAGACTCTGGAACACCACGCACTCTTATATTGTTACGTCTGTTCCTATTATCGAGATCTTCAATGTGAGCTTGCATGAAGGAAAAACTGTCTGCCAGTGTTTCATAGTCCTTTCTGAGGTCATTATGTGCAATGGCTAGTTCATCATGTTTGGCTTCTAATAGATCTGTGCGGCCTCCTATACTGGCAATCTCCTGTGAGAGAGCGGTGGTAGACTTGTGAATCTCTTTTTCCAATTTGTCCACAAATCTATCATAGATTGCGGACAGGCTTGCATCTAAGTCAGCTTTGGAAAGGGGCTGAGAGTACTCACTGTCTTTAGATGTACCGCTGGAGGCCTCATGGTGGCCGGCGCCATTTTGGGTCATCCTCCTCTTCATGCTCATAAGGAAGTTTGTGAGGGTATGTTGGGAGCGGTTCTGTCGCTTCTTTTTGCCGGATGGCATGCACCGATTGATCCCGCGGGGGTGATCAGGCAGATGGTGGTGTTTTTAGCTAGAAATAGCCCCGGGTATCGTGCCTGGCCTGCCTCGTCAGACGGAGCTCAGCTCAGCAGCGTCCGTCCCGCATCGCGCCGCGCATGCGCCCCCCATTCTCTTCCTACTTTACAAGTTAGTGTAGTGCGTCCTCTGCACAGTGTGCACCTAAAGCTACCTGAAGACAATTGCTGTTGTTCTGCTCCTTTTAATACCACAGGCAGGCAGCTACAGTATTTACAGTTAGTGTACTGTGTCCTCTGCACAGTGTGCACCTAAAGCTACCTGAAGAAAATTGGTGGTGTTCTTCTGATCCTAATAATACCACAGGCAGGCAGCTACAGTTTTTACAGTTGGTGTACTGTGTCCTCAGCAAAGTGTGCACCTAAAGCTACCTGAAGACAATTGCTGTTGTTCTGCTTCTATTAATACCACAGGCAGGCAGCTACAGTATTTACAGTTAGTGTACTGTGTCCTCTGCACAGTGTGCACCTAAAGCTACCTGAAGACAATTGCTGTTGTTCTGCTACTATTAATACCACAGGCAGGCAGCTGCAGTATTTACAGTTAGTGTACTGCGTCCTCTGCACAGTGTGCACCTAAAGCTACCTGAAGACAATTGCTGTTGTTCTGCTCCTATTAATACCACAGGCAGGCAGCTGCAGTATTTACAGTTAGTGTACTGCGTCCTCTGCACAGTGTGCACCTAAAGCTACCTGAAGACAATTGCTGGTGTTCTCATACTAATAATACTACAGGCAGGCAGTTGATTCTGCTAGCTGCAGTATCAGTATATATATATACATCCCAGCTTTGTGCAGCTACATCTCACTGCAGGCCATTAGTATGTCTGGAAGGCCAACAAGGAGAGGCAGACAGACACAAGCCAATAAAAGAGGGCAAGCAGGCTCTGTGTCTAGAGGCAACAGTGCTGGTCGTGGAGACAGTGCATCCTCATCAGCATGTGGCCGTGGGACACACTTGTCCTTTTTTTTGGCAGCTGGCCGTGTTGAGCCGCAACATGCGGAAGACCTAGTAGAGTGGATGACCAAGCCGTCCTCATCCTCCTCATCCTCTCTCACCCAGGCTCAGGGTACTTTGTCTGGCAAAGCAGCTGCCTCTTCCCTCGGCTCAATGGCATCAGTCACTCCTTCCCTAGCCCCACCATGTCCTCCTGAGGAGTCCCCCAAACTGTTTGACCACAGTGTTGGGTACATGCTCCAGGAGGATGCCCAGCATTTTGAAGGCTCCGATGATGGTACCCAGCTAGAGGAAGGCAGTAACGTGAGCCCAGAGAGAGGGGGTGCCCAAGAAGGACAGCAATCTGGCAGTCATGTTCCCCCAGCTGCAGCATACTGCCAGCTATGCTCCAGTGATGAGGAGGGAGGGGATGATGAGGTCACTGACTCCATGTGGGTGCCTGATAGGAGTGAGGATGAGGAGGAGGCACATCACCAATGAGGCAGGATGCCCTCCAGGGGCCAGCTTAAGGGCAGCACACCGACTGCATCACACCGCAGAGCTCTGCATGTGCAGGGCGCTGCTGTCTCTGCGCATTATTCCAAAAGTTCTTTGGTGTGGGCCTTTTTTGAGAAGAGTGCATCAGATCCCACCGCTGCTATTTGCAACATATGTCTCAAGCGTATCTCGCGTGGCCAAAACATCACCCGCTTAGGTACCACATGCTTGACCAGACATATGTCGACCTGCCATGCAGTTCATTGGCAAGCGTACCTAAAAGACCCACACCAAAGAACAAAGAGGATCTCCAACCCCACTATACCTTCAGTCCTCTCTGAGACCTGCACTGAGAGGAATGAAGGTGTAGAATTAGGTGTGTCACAGCCAAGTACTTGGGGGCAATCTGCTATCGGTACACCGGCGTCAGATTGTACCAGGCAAATTTCCCTGCCCCAGCTGCTGCACTGCCGAAAAAAGTTCGCTCCCAGCCATCCACATGCTCAGCGGTTGAATGCTAGCACTTCAACTGCTTCCTTTTCAGTTGGTAGACTCTGCCCCCTTCCGTGAGTTTGTGGAATGTACGGTTCCTCAGTGGCAGGTTCCCAAACGCCACTTTTTCTCTCCGACTCTCTACCGGCATGTGGAAGGCAATGTTTTGGCCTTGCTGGACAGGGCAGTCAGCGGTAAGGTGCATATTACCGCTGACTCATAGTCCAGCAGGCATGGACAGGGACGTTACCTATCTTTCACCGCGCACTGGGTGACTCTTCTGGCAGCTGGGAAGGATGCAGGACAGGGTGCAGTAGTGTTGGAGGTTGTTCCACCACCATACCTCCAAAATTCTACTAGTGGTGATTCTGCCTCACCTCTCTCCTCCACCCCCTCCTCTTCTTCTTCCTCCATGGCCTCTTCCTGTGCTGATTTGTCCTCGGAACCAGTGGTGCTCCGTAGGCGTTCAAGGGGCTACGCAAGCACGCAGGCAAAAAGATGCCATGTGGTGCTTGAGCTGGTGTGCTTGGGGGACAGGAGCCACACTGGGGCAGAGATTCTGTCAGCTCTGCAGGGGCAGGTTCAGAGGTGGTTGACGCCACGCCAGCTTAAGGCAGGTATGGTGGTTTGCGACAATGGCACCAACCTCCTCTCCGCCCTCCATCAGGGACAACTGACCCTGTTTGGCTCACGTCCTTAACTTGGTGGTGCAGCGGTTCTTGGGCAGGTACCTGGGCTTACAGGATGTCCTAAGGCAGGCCAGGAAAGTCTGTGTGCATTTCCGCAGGTCATATATGCCAGTGCTCAGCTGGCTGACCTCCAAAAGGAATTTAACCTGCCCAAGAACCGCCTAATCTGTGACATGCCCACCAGGTGGAACTCAACGTCGGCCATGCTGCAGCGGCTGCACACACAGCAGAGGGCCATCAATGAGTCAATGAGTACCTATGCGACTATGGCACCAGGACAGGGTCAGGGGACCTTGTTTTTTTTTCCCCATGCCAGTGGGCTATGATTAGGGATGCATGCACTGTCCTGTCACCATTTGAGGAGGCCACGAGGATGGTGAGCAGTGACAGTGCATGCATCAGTGACACTGTACCTCTTGTGCACCTGTTGGAGCACACGCTAGGTGGAATAATGGACAGGGCACCTAAGGCAGAACAGAGGGAGGAAGAGGAGGACTTCCTTACCTCTCAAGGCCCCCTTTATCCAGACAGTGTTCCTGCGTGCCCGCCGATCACACAGGAAGAGGACGAGGAGGAGGAGGAGGATTGTGTCAGCATGTAGGTGGAGCCTGGCACTCAGCATCAGCAGCAGTCTTCAAGGGATCATTTACAGTCCCAAGAAACCCATGGACTTGTACGTGGCTGGAAGGAGGTGGCTGCGGATCATGTCGTCCTTAGTGACCCAGAGGACTCCAGACCAAATGCCTCAGCAAAGCTGCATGGCCTGCCTGATCCTGCAAAGCCTGCGGAAGGATCCTCGTATTCGTGGTATCAAGGAGAGGGATCAATACTGGCTGGCAACCCTCCTTGATCCACGTTACAAGGGTAAGGTTGCAGACCTTTTTGCCATCGCAGAGGGAGCAGAGGATGAAACATCTTCGGGAGGCCTTGCAGAAAGGTCTGTGCAATGCGTTCCCAGAGACTGGGAGGTTACAAACTCCTGTTTCTGGACAACGTGTTGCTGAGGCTTCGGTCAGTCAAAGGAGGAGTGGTGGAGAAGGTGGCCCTCTGACCGATGCATTCAGACCGTCCGCAGCCCCAAGGTATGATCGGTTCCAGCAACCATCGCCAGCGTCTGTTTAACATGGTGCAGGAATACCTAGGGGCAAGATCTGACCTTTCCCACCGAAAATCCTCTGGGTTACTGAAGATGGATCACTGGCCAGAGCTTGCACAGTATGCAATTGAGCTACTGACCTGTCCTGCATCCAGCGTTCCTTAGGAACACACATTCAGTGCTGCTGGAGGCTTTGTAACCGATCACAGGGTGCACCTGTCCACCGACTCGGTCGATCGACTGACCTTCATAAAAATGAATCAGTCTTAGATCACCACCAGCTACCAGGCACCTGATGCTGATGTAACCAAATAATTATTTTTGAAATGTCAGATCCCTCCAAGACTACCTATGCTGATGCTGAGTGACTATCCTGTTATGCTGAGTGATTATCCTCTTCCTCCTCAATGATCATGCTAATAGCTTGTAAGAACATTTTTGGTTCTGGGCGCCGCCACCAGTGGCTAAGGCCCAGTTTTTCAGCCCCTGTTTAACAGGGGCGTGTAATTACAATTTTTGATGCAATATTTTGCAGGAGGGTTCGTTGCTGCGCTCAACTAGAGTATCTGTGAGGGGTTGCAGTGCTCTGGCACCAGCACCAGTGCCTAAGGCCCAATTTTTCAGCCCCTGTTTAACAGGGGCATGTAATTACAATTTTTGATGCAATACTTTGCAGCAGGGCTTGTTCCTGCACTCAACAAGAGAATCTGTGAGGGGTTGCAGTGTTGTGGGACCAGCACGAGTGCCTAAGGCCCAATTTTTCAACCCCTGTTTAACAGGGGCATGCAATTACAATTTTTGATGCAATACTTTGCAGCAGGGCTCATTCCTGCGCCCACCAAGAGTAACTGTGAGGGCTTACAGTGTTGTGGCAACACCACCACCAAAGGCCCAATTTTTCTGCCCCTGTTCAACAGGTGCATGTAATTACAATTCTTGATATAATATTTCACAGCAGGGCCCGTTCCAGCGCCCACCAAGAGTAACTGTGAGGATTTACAGTGTTGTGGCACCAGCACCACCACCAAAGGCCCAATTTTTCTGCCCCTGTTCAACAGGTGCATGTAATTACAATTCTTAATCTAATATTTCACAGCAGGGCCCGTTCCTGCGCCCACCAAGAGAAACTGTGAGGGCTTACAGTGTTGTGGCAACACCAACACCTAAGGCCCCAATTTCTGCAGAGTATATAGGGCAGGCCCCTACTTTCAAACATCCAACTTACAAACAAGTCCTACTTGCAAATGGAAGGAGACAACAGGAAATGAGATGAAATCTACCCCTAGGAAGGGAAATTCTCTCCTGTAAGAGTTAATATGGAAAAAACGTGTCTCCTCTCCACTGATGCTTTATCACCAATCCTTGTTTAACTAAAACCCCCAAATTTTCAAAAAAACATTTGTCATTGGGACAAAATGTGAGGTGAAATCTTCTGAAGAGGTGCACAGACAGCAAAACAAATGTTACAGGGGTGATAACCCTTCCCTATGTTTTCCAAAAAGCTTGAAAATAGATTTTTTGGCTGGAGCTACACTTTCAAAATGTACCAGTTCAAAATTACAAACAGATTCTACTTAACAACAAACCTACAGTCCCTGTCTTGTTTGCACCACCTGTATCTTGCTGTTCAGAGTATATAGGGCCTGGGGGCCCCACACCTTTCCTTTTTTAAATTTGGGTGCGGGGTTCTCCTTAATATCCATACAAGCCAAAGGGCCGGGTAATGAACTGGGGGGGGTACCCATGCCGTTTGTCTCACTGATTTTCATCCATATTGCCGGGACCTGGGACATTACATTAAAGCCGAAAGCAGTTTTAAATGACTTTTATTCCTTTAAAAATGTCATTTTGTGCAGGGACTGTTCTAAGCACAGGAAACACGCGCCACTTTTCAGGCATACTATAGACACCCCCCAGGTATGATATTTAAAGGAATATTTCACCTTTTTTTTTTTCACTTTAAGCATCATTAAAATCACTGCTCCCGAAAAAACGGACGTTTTTAAAAAATTTTTTTTGCATTGATACATGTCCCCTGGGGCAGGACCCAGGTCCCCAAACCCTTTTTAGGACAATACCATGCATATTAGCCTTTAAAATTAGCACTTTTGATTTCGAACGTTCGAGTCCCATAGACTTTAATGGGGTTCTAAAGTTTGCGCAAACTTTCGGTCCATTTGCAGGTTCTGGTGCGAACCGAACCGGGGGGAGGGGGGGTGTTTGGTTCATCCCTACTGGGCATTGCAAGCCAACCTTGCTGATCAACCATTGTGTGTTAGCTTTCGTGTGTACTTGCTGTGTTTCCTATGTCTGATTCCAGTTACCAACCTTGGCCTGTTCTCGACTTTCTCTGTCTGCTTGTGACCCGGACCATAGGTGTGTTATGTTTATCCTTGTCTGATAGTCGCCCCGACATTTGGCTTATCCCTTTACTTTCCTTGTTGTTCCAGCCTGCTGCCTCCTTCCTCTTCTCCTGTAGTCTACCATGAGCGTGAGCTGTGAGACCCTGGGGGCCGTAACCTGGAGCCAGACTGCAGCGCAGTCCATCCTCACCACTAGAGGCCATCCTCACCACCTGCTGGCTCTTAGACTCCGCGCCCTGAGGAATCTATGCTCTAGCTTCCAGTGGGATCTGTGTTAGTGATCCAGTAGACCTGCTTCCTGAACCTCCCAGGGTTCAATCCGCAGCAGTCAGTCCTAGGGTCCACTACCTTAGCGGTGCACTCCTGACTCCCAAGGAGTGCATCTGTCACCTGGTCTCAGGTGACCTGACACACTAATTGTACAGATATCAGTGTTATATATAGAGAATAGCACTCAGTGTGCAGATATCAGTGTTATATATAGGGAATAGTACTCAGTGTACCATATAGGAAATATCACGCACTAAATGCAATTCCCTATATATAACACTGATATCTGTACACTTCGGCTGGTTAGAACACCCCTTGCATTGCTGGCCTGTAGGAAGAATGCTCTTTACAATGGTGCTTAATGGGAAGAATGCTCCTTACAGTGATGGTCAGTGAGAAGAATGTCTCTTACTTTGGTGGTCAGTGGAAAGAATGCTCCTTACATTGGTGGTCAGTGGAAAGAATGCCCCTTACATTGGTTGCTTGTGGGAAGAATGTCCCTTACGTTGGTGATCAGTGGGAAAAATGCTCCTTACATTGGTGGTCGGTGGGAAGAACGTTTCTAACATTGGTGGTCTGTAGGAAGAATGCCCCTTACAATGGTGGTCGATGGGAGTAATGCCCCTTACATTGGTGGTCAGTGAAAATTATATAAAGTAAAAAAAAATATTTTGAAACAATTTAAAGCACACCCATGACCCCGCACACACTCTATATAAACAACATTACGTAGGATGAGCACATGTATGGAAACAATAATCGCTCCACACATTTATGGTATCGATGTATGGTATCATTGGGAACATTGGAGTGAGAGCAATTCTAGGGCCATTATTCATAGTTAAAGTGATTCTAAAAGTTTTTTTTTTTTTTTTAACCACTTAAGGACCAAGCCTATTTTTTACACTTGTTGTTTACAAGTTAAAATACTTTTTTTTTTTGCTAGAAAATTACTTAGAACCCCCAAACATTATATATTTTTTTCAGACACCCTAGAGAATAAAATGGCAGTCGTGCAATACTTTATGTCAAACCCTATTTGCGCAGCGGTCTTACAAATGCAATTTTTGGGGAAAAAATACACTTTTTTTGAATAAAAAAAATAAGAAAACAGTAAAGTTGGCTCAACTTTTTTCATATATTTTGAAAGATAATGTTACACCGAGTAAATTGATACCCAACAGGTCATGCTTCAAAATTGTGCCCGCTCGTGGAATGGCGACAAACTTTGACACTTAAAAATCTCCATTGGCGATATTTAAAAATTTCTACAGGTAATCAGTTTTGAGTTAGAGAGGAGGCCTTTTACTATAATAATTGCTCTCACTCTAACGATCGTGGTGACACCTCACATGTGTGGTTTGAATGCTGTTTACATATGTGGGCGCGACTTACATATGCGTTTGCTTCTGCGCGAGCACAGAGGGACAGGGCGCTTTAAATTTTCTTTATTATTTTATTATTTATTTTACTTTTTATTTTTACACTGTCCCTTTAAAAATAATTTTTTGGATCACTTTTATTCCTATTGCAAGGGATATAAACATCCCTTGTAATAGAAAAAAGCATGACAGGACCTCTTTAATGTGAGATCTGGGGTCAAAAATACCTCAGATCTCACATTTACACTTAAAAGCAATAAAAAATGTTTCCCCTTTAAGACCATTGGGCGGAAGTGACGTTTGACGTCGCTTCCATCATCCAATGGTATGGAGCCAAGTGGGGGCCATCTTTCCCTCACTTGACTCAATGTCTCTCAGAGGAAAGGACCCGATCGGCTCCGCCGCTACAGACAGCTCCGGTAAGCGGCAGAGACCATCGGGGAGCGGGTCCCCTCTCCCACCCCCGATAAAAGTGAACATGCGGCGAATCCGCTGCAGAGACCACTTTTATCTGACAGCGGACCGCCCACTGTTTAAAAAGATACCGGGGTTATGGCAGCTATCTGGTGCCATAACTCTGGTACTTAACGTCAAACAGCCGATGTATAACGACAGCAGACGGCCCGGAAGTAGTTAAGGCCGTTGGGCGAAAGTGATGTTGACGCCAGTCTGGTCCTCCAAGGGCATAGAGTCGAGTGGGGGCCATTATGCCCTCACTCAACTTCCTGCCCATCAGGCCACAGGACCGGATCGTCCCCTCCAATTCCAACGGCTCCGGTAAGCGGCGGAGATACCCTTGACGTGGCGGGGGTGGAGGCACCTCTCCTGCCTCCCATAAAAGTGATCTCCGGGGTTTTGGCAGCAATCTGCTGACATAACAATTGTATTTAAGGTCAAAGTACCGATGTAGCTTACCTGCTCAGAGCCGTTTTCATTGGGGCACCCATGCGAGTGCCCTCACAAATCCCGCTGCTGCGTCCATTGACACAGACAGCAGGACTCGGCCCCCCCCCCGCTCCCGTGTCACTGGATTTAATTGATAGCAGCAGGAGCCAATGGCTCCCGCTGCTATCAATATATCCAATGAGGACAGAGACAGTGGCTGGAGTGGCTGGGCTTGTGCACATCGCTGGAATGAACGGGCTCAGGTAAAAAAAGGGGGGGGCTCTGGGGGCAGCTGCAGCATAGTAGAGTTTTCACAATAATGCATAGAATGAATTAAGGTGAAAAGCCTGGAGACCTTATAACCCCTTTAACTCTAAGCTGATAACCTGTAAAGGCTTTAAAGCATCTCCTTTGGAAAATTTTGGGTACCATAGCTTTTTACGATTCCACAGGTGTGCTGAATTTAGGACTTGACATGCTTGGTATCTATTTACTTGAGGTAACCTTTTATATTTTACTAAATAATTGGGTATGACGTGTTTGTTTGCACTAAAATTCTGTTTAACCGCTTCATGACCAGGGTATTGTTTGCTATTTGGCACTGTGTTACTTTAACTGCTAATTGCCCAGTCATGCAACACTACGCAAATTCAATTTATATAATTTTTTCACACAAATAGAGCTTTCTTTTGTTGGTATTTGATAACCACTGGGTTTTTAATGTTTTATTATATAAATGAAAAAAGACCCTAAATTTGGAAAAAAAAATATTTTCTACTTTCTGTTATAAAACATATCCAATAAAAAATTCAAAAGTCTAATTTATTCATCAATTTAGGCCAAAATGTATTTTGCTACGTGTCTTTGGTAAAAAATAAAAAAAAAATAAAAGTGTATATTGATTGGTTTGTGTGAAAGTTATAGCATCTACAAAGTACATTATATGGGTACTGACATTTATAGGTAAAGTTGATCCAGGGAAAATCCGATTGCCTCTCTGGGATCAGGAAGGAATTTTTTCCCCTGCTGTAGCAAATTGGAGCATGCTCTGCTGGGGTTTTTTGCCTTCCTCTGGATCAACTGTGGGTATAGTATTGGGTATATTGGATTGTACGTTTTTTTTTTTTTTTTGTTTTTGTTTTTGTTTTTTTTATGGTTGGACTGGATGGACTTGTGTCTTTTTTCAACCTGACTAACTATGTAACTATATATACACTATATTGTCAAATACATTGGGACGCCTGCCTTTACACGCACATGAACTTTGATGGCATCCCGATCTTAGTCCATAGGGTTCAATATTGAATTGGCCCCCCTTTGCAGATAAAACAGCTTCAACTTTTCTGGGAAGGCTGTTCACAACGTTTAGGAGTGTGTCTATTGAAATGTTTGACCATACTTCCAGAAGCGCATTTGTGAGATCAGGCACTGATGTTGGAGAAGAAGGCCTAGCTTGCAGTCTCCGCTCTAATTTTTCCCAAAGGTGTTCTGTCGGGTTGTGGTCAGGACTCAGTCAGGCTAGTCAAGTTCCTCCACCCCAAACTCGCTCATCCACACTATATTGCCAAAAGTAATAGCCACCCCTCCAAATCACTTGGTGGAGATGTGGGGTTGTTTTTCAGGGGTTTGGCTTGGTCCCTTAGTTCCAGTGAAGGGAACTCTTAGGGCGTCTGCATACCAAGACATTTTGGACAATTTCATGCTCCAAACTTTGTGGGAACAGTTTGGGGATGGCCCATTCTTGTTCCAAAATGACTGCACACCAGTGCACAAAGCAAGGTCCATAAAGACATGGATGAGCGAGTTTGGCGTGGAGGAACTTAACTGGCCTGCACAGAGTCCCGGCCTCAACCCGACAGAACACCTTTGAGATGAATTTGAGCGGAGACTGGGAGACAAAACTTCTTGTCCAACATCAAAACCTCAAAAGTGGGCTTTTAGTAGAATTGTCAAACATTCCCATAGACACACTCCTAAACCTTGTGGACAGCCTTCCCAGAAGAGTTACAGCTGTTAAAGCTCCAAAGGGTGGGCCAATTCAATATTAAACCCTACAAACTAAGACTGGGATGCCATTAAAGTTCATGTGCGTGTAAAGGCAGGTGTCCCAATACTTTTGACAATATAGTATATATATATACTGGAATTTACGCAGCAAGTACAGAAGCTATACTGGCATGGAGGTGATCAGTAACTTATAGTGTGATTGTGATAGCGTGATGAGCAATCTAGTGCTAACGGACACTGGCTGGGAGGGACACTAACTGACACTGACACTATAGATGATATACTATATATCTGTACGGAGACTGCCAGCCAAATGTGTAAATCCAGAAATCCAAACAAAGCGAAGAAGACTCCACCGCTCAGGTAGGACTAGGCTGACAGACGAGTGAGCAAATTCAAATCCTCTGAAGAAAAAGAGCCCCAGGTGCTGGCTAATGCTGAGACAAGCAAAATTAGACGAAGTAATCTGGATGGCCGCACACCGGACAAGATGCAAGTGCTTTTATTAATGAAAACTGGAACATGGAATGCACAAGACACTACAGCAGGAACGTACAGGAATCAGCTGACGCGTTTCACACTTATGACAAGTGCTTACTCGTTTCACACTTATGACAAGTGCTTACTCGTTTCACACTTATGACAAGTGCTTACTCGTTTCACACTTATGACAAGTGCTTACTCGTTTCACACTTATGACAAGTGCTTACTCATGAGTAAGCACTTGTCATAAGTGTGAAACGCGTCAGCTGATTCCTGTACGTTCCTGCTGTAGTGTCTTGTGCATTCCATGTTCCAGTTTTCATTAATAAAAGCACTTGCATCTTGTCCGGTGTGCGGCCATCCAGATTACTTCGTCTAATTTTGCTTGCCAGGCAAATGTGGGCATAAAATGACTTGAGGTGTATTCAGTAATAGATTTATTCACCATGAGGTGAATTTTTACCACTTGCCACCTGCCCACCATCAAATGACGTAGGAGCAGTGCGGCTCTCGTTCTCGGGCGACGTCATATGAAGAAAAAAAAATTACTTATTTAAAAAATGTACCCACAGAAACTAAGGAAAACTTTTTTTTTTAATTTTCAGTCTTTTTTTTCTTTTTTTTTTGTAAAAAATAAAAAACCTAGCAGTGATCAAATACCACAAAAATAAAGCTCTATTTGTGTAAAGAAAATGATTACAAATTCATATTGGTAGAGTGTTGCATGACCGCGCAATTGTCATTCAAAATGTGAATTTACTTTTTTATTTTATTTAGGAGCCTGGAAAGCATTGTACCAGTGATGCAGGTCTCCTGTAGGCTGTCAGTGTGAACTGTCTGTCGTACATCATACAGGTAAGCAGTTTCACACTGACAGGAAGACCTAATGAAATACCACAACGCTCAACAGTGTCATGGCAGTTAATTGAAAAATACAAGCCGCAAAGCATGTCAGGACTTGCAGTTCATTCATATAGAGAGCTATGTTTTCAAAAAGGCATTGATGATGCTCATTGCAGTAGAAAACGGAAAATTGAGTTGAACCTTTCCGGAATTTTTCTTTCCTGGTGCCTACCCATGGCAGCATACCAATAGCAGGGGCGGATCCAGAGTCTAGTCTCGGGAGGGGCACTGCCAGAAAATACGTTTTGTTTGTGGGCAATTTATCGAGGAAATGGCTGGTGTTGGTGCTTCAATTATCCCAGCACCATGGTTGTTATTTCTATTAATATATTGTAATATAAAATTTAATGGTTCAACTCACCATAATGCAGAATCAGTGGGAGCCCTGAGCGTGTCACTTGCCACCGTCGCCTGCCACACATTGCGGATTATCACTTGCCACGTCACCTGCCACATGTTGCAGATTGTCACTTGCCTGCCACCAGATGCGGATTGTCGCTTGCCATGTCACCTGCCACACATTGCGGATTGTCACTTGCCTGCCACCAGATGCAGATTGTCACCTGCCACATGTTGCGGATTGTCACTTGCCACATCACCTGCCCCACGTTGCAGATTGTCACTTGCCACGTCACCTGCCACAAGTTGCAGATTGTCACTTGCCACATTACCGGCCACACATTGCGGATTGTCACTTGCCACGTCACCGGCCACACATTGCGGATTGTCACCTGCCACCAGATGCGGCTTGTCACCTGCCACTTCACCTGCCACACATTGCGGATTGTCACTTGCCTGCCACCAGATGCAGATTGTCACCTGCCACATGTTGCGGATTGTCACTTGCCACGTCACCTGCCACGGCACCTGCCACCAGATGCAGATTGTCACTTGCCATGTCACCTGCCACACCTTGCCACTTGCCACGTTACCTGCCACACATTGCAGATTGTCACGTCACCTGCCACCAGATGCGGATTGTCACTTGCCACACATTGAGGATTGTCACTTGCCACGTCACCTGACACACCTTGTGGATTGTCATGTAGCTGCTAAGGTGGTGTTTTGCTTTCCTCTTGCTTCTTTGTCACAGATCAGGCAGCAGAGAGATGATGTAATTCCTCTGCTGCCCACACTGCCTGAACAGTGAGAGCAGAAGTTACTGCAGGGATGCGGGGCAGTGAGAGATGATCTCATCTCTCTGCTCCCCTGCACGCCGACTCGCTGATTGGCCAGCCGCCCCCACTCACACCTAGCCTGCTCTCACCCGCCCACACACTGAGCCCACAAACCAAGCTGCCCGGTGCTCCCGCGGAGCCGCCCGCTCTCTCATCTGCTCGGGGAGCCGCCCGCTCCCTCATCCGCTCGGGGAGCCGCCCGCTCCCTCATCAGCCCGCTCTGTCGTCTGCTCGGGGAGCCTGCCCGCTCCCTCATCCGCCCGCTCCGTCATCTGCTCGGGGAGCCGCCCGCTCCCTCATCCGCCCGCTCTCTCACCCGCCCGGCCCACAACAAATTTCTCGGGGGTGGCAATTGCCCCGTTGCCCCCCCTGGATCTGCCCCTGACCAATAGTTGGTTGCTCCGCCCCCAACTCACCCACAGGACCACTTTAACTCTATAAATAAAAGAGTTGTTCCTCCCTGCCGGCATTCTTGTAACTAGACCTCAGAACCTTAAGGATTATTGAAGGGAGGGTGTATGCTGCCATGTGTAGGCACCAGGAAAGGAAAATTACTGAAAGGAGAGTATTCAATTTTCCATTTTGCTGGTGCCTCCATGGCAGCATACCAATGGTAAATAACTCGCTTACAGGGAGGGTACTGCAATAAGAAATTTAATGAAAACTACAGCAGAGATAACTCTCCCCAAATTCTCGGGAAGTAAGAACCGCCGGGTCTACACTATAATGCGACATGAAGGTGTTGAAGGACGACCAACTGGCTGCTCGGCAAATTGTCTCAGGGGAGACCCGCACCAAGGCTGCCCAAGAGGAGCCCATTCCCCGTGTTGAATGCGCATTGACCGCATCTGGAACTGGGAGAGCACTAGCCCGATACGCTCTCTGGATTAACTTCACGATCCAGCTTGCCATTCCCTTTCTGGCACCTTTTGGGATGATAAACAGTCTTTGATCTTTACGGAACTGTTGAGTTAAACTTAAATAGTGCCTCAGGGACCTGGCTATATCTAGTTTGTGTAGTCTTGAAGAAGCTGGGTCCTCCCCAAAAGCTGGAAGAACCCATTCTTGATTAAGATGGTAGACTGAAGGCACTTTAGGAACGAATTGATGAATGGGCTGCAAAACCACCCTGTCTGGGAAAAAGGTGATGTAAGGTCCCTGTGATCCTAGAGCTTGGATCTCTGATACTCTGCAACCTGAAGTGATGGGGATCAGGAATACTGTCTTCAAGGAAATATCCTCCAAGGTGCACTCTTCTGTGGGAGCAAAAGGAGGATTTGATAGAACATTAAGCACAATAATCAAGTCCCATTTGGGGTAGAACATTTTCCTGGGAAGTTGCAATCATAGGACTGCCTTCAAAAGGCGTTCGACAAGAGGGTTCAATGCCCATCGTGTATCAGTTAGCGCTATAAGAGCTGAGACCTGGACCTTAAGTCCAAACCATTCTGCAAGAACAGAAGTACATTCTGGACTCCGGGATCCAAGGGATCGAAATGGTTAACCTCTGCCAGCTCTGTAAACTTTCTCCATACCTTTTTATCTAAAGGATTTTGGATTCCCCAGTGGGGCTTTAAAACAGCAAAGTACAGCATTGCGAAAATCATTAATATAGGTATTGTGAAAACAGTTTATTGGCAAAGTGTCCAGTAAAGTCATATGTTTATATAAAGTCTGATCCAATGATAAGTTCATATTCCATAAAACGGCAAAAGTACATTTATAATCCATAAAGCGGTAAAAATGCATTAACACATCATTACATTACATAGTGTAGTAAAATGCCGAAGCCCCGACGCGTTTCGACCTATATGCGGTCTCTTCAGGGGGCACATCTGAATCTATAAAATAGTACAAATATTCAGAATTATAAATATTTTCTAGAAAAATGTCACATTAAATGAGTCATGATGATGGATTTTGCCGTTGGGATGAAATGGATGTTTCCGATATGGGCATTAGGAGCCATTGAGGGGTCCGAGTGGTACGCAGGCCATCCCCACCTCCCCAGACGGGGAGAGAGAGCCAGCCCCAAGGGGCTTACAAGGAGCCTCACTAATACACACCCCCGGAGGGGCGAAGGAGTGCACACCTGCAACAGACATCCATAGATAGCCATTAATAAAGTAATATACTAGTATTTAAGCCATCATTGTAAGTATTAATTTTTAGTTGTATATTGAGACTGAAAATGTGTACGTATTTGGGAATATTCATTGCGTCGCATGAAATAAAAATATGAAACAAAAATGAGTGAATGATCCAAATAAATTGGTGTTAATACCAGACACAATGTAGTACACAGGTAGTGCCCAGTGTGTGTGTGAGAATGTGTACTGTGGGTGGAATTAGTGGGTCCCTAAGAAAGTGCATGATACGATGAAACCATAGTGTAATCGACCAGGTGTTGGCAAAGAGTGAAAAGTAAAAACAAAAACAAACAAACACAAACAAAGATGTGAGAGGTAAAAAATGAAAGGTAAATGAAGGGCCAACCAAAAATGAGTGTATGAATGATGTGATGTGTGAAATAAGGTGATGTGGTTAAAGGGAATTGATATTTTACCTTGTGCTGTGTCATAACCCATATAGGTTGTATGAAGTATATAGAGCTTGTTGGCTAACAGAAACCAGACTGCAGTTATTGGGAAAAAAGTGCCGTCTGTCCTGGCCTGCATGGAAATTCTGTTTAATTGGTAAACATTTGGTCTCTTATATAGTTAGGCTAAGGCTAAGGCTAGTGGGATAATCCTATACAGGTGCAGGGCTCCCCCACCCACCCAGTATCATGATGTATGGGCCGCCAGCGGCAGCCCATGTGTGGCTCCCTCGGGTGTCCCGGAAGACCGAGAGGTCCCAACCACCGTTGTCATCTCCGTCGCAAAGCGCGTGACGTCATGACGGCGTGCGCGTGCCGGGCCCTCGTGCACGCGCACACCGCCACAAACACTCCGGAGGTGAACACGGGACACCACCGTCAGGGTGAGGCTCGCCTCGGCGCCTGGTAACAGACGCCGAGTAGAGCATGCATAGGGGTATACGGAAAATCCATACGCCCCCACCCTGCCGGGAAGTCCCAAAGGAGCCAGGCTCCACCCCGAGGGGGGGGAAGGGGAAAGGTACGACTGCACCCACCGGAACTTACAAAAATACCCTCAAGCACTCATAAAACACATTTAAAAAACATCTTAAATGGTCATGGGATGTACCAAAAGGAACAATAAATGTTGAGTGTTATAGACAGGAGCAGAGTGCCAAGGCCATAACTCCCGATTCCTGCATGAAATCCAATGGAGTTTAGTCACAAACTACCGTGAGAGCCCGTCCTGGGTGGGTGGGGGAGCCCTGCACCTGTATAGGATTATCCCATTAGCCTTAGCCTAACTATATAAGAGACCAAATGTTTACTAATTAAACAGAATTTCCATGCAGGTCAGGACAGACGGCACTTTTTCCCCAATAACTGCAGCCTGAATTCTGTTAGCCAACAAGCTCTATATACTTCATACAACCTATATGGGTTATGACACAGCACAAGGTAAAATATCAATTCCCTTTTAACCACATCACCTTATTTCACACATCACATCATTCATACACTATCATTTTTGGTTGGCCCTTCATTCACCTTTCATTTTTTACCTCTCACATCTTTGTTTGTGTTTCTTTGTTTTTGTTTTTCACTTTTCACTCTTTGCCAACACCTGGTCGATTACACTATGATTTCATCGTATCATGCACTTTCTTAGGGACCTACTAATTCCACCCACAGTACACATTCTCACACACACACCGGGCACTACCTGTGTACTACATTGTGTCTGGTATTAACACCAATTTATTTGGATCATTCACTCATTTTTGTTTCATATTTTTGTTTCATATTTTTATTTCATGCGACGCAATGAATATTCCCAAATATGTACACATTTTCAGTCTCAATATACAACTAAAAATTAATACTTACAATGATGACTTAAATACTAGTATATTATTTATTAATGGCTATCTATGGATGTCTGTTGCAGGTGTGCACTCCTTCGCCCCCCCCGGGGGGTGTGTATTAGTGTGGCTCCTTGTAAGCCCCTTGGGGCTGGCTCTCTCTCCCCGTCTGGGGAGGTGGGGACGGCCTGCGTACCACTCGGACCCCTCAATGGCTCCTAATGCCCCTATCAGAAACATCCATTTTATCCCAACGGTAAAATCCATCATCATGACTCATTTAATGTGACATTTTTCTAGAAAATATTTATAATTGTGAATATTTGTACTATTTTATAGATTCAGATGTGCCCCCTGAAGAGACTGCATATAGGTCGAAACGCGTCGGGGTTTCGGCATTTTACTACACTATGTAATGTAATGATGTGTTAATGCTTTTTTACCGCTTTATGGATTATAAATGTACTTTTGCCGTTTTATGGAATATGAACTTATCATTGGATCAGACTTTATATAAACATATGACTTTACTGGACACTTTGTCAATAAACTGTTTTCACAATACCTATATTAATGATTTTCGCAATGCTGTACTTTGCTGTTTTAAAGCCCCACTGGGGAGTCCAAAATCCTTTAGATAAATCAATTTCGGGGTGCGCAGCTTTTTTGGTCTCTTTTATATATGTCTCCCTTTAGTTGTAACTTTCTCCATACCCTTTAATAGGTGGCATTAGTGGACGACTTTCTTGCCTGTAGTAGTGTTTGAATAACACTATGTGAACATCCTAATTCATCCAACCTTTTCCGCTCAACTTCCAGGCCCTCAAGTCTAGGATTTCCGGATGCGAGTGAAAGAAATTGTCCTGAGACAGAAGGTTGTTCAGGCGCGGAAGGGGCAGCGGTTCGCACAAAGCCATCCTGACTAGGAGTGCGAACCACGGCCTTTTGGGCCAATATGGGATAACTACCAAGATTGTGACTCTCTCTGAGTTCAGACGCTGGAGAAACCTCAATATTAGAGGGGTCGGAGGAAATGCATATCCCTTCTGAAAGTTCCAAGGCTGAACTAGGGCATCCACTGCCGCTGACCTCAGAGACGGGAATCTTGAGAAGAATAGAGGCGTCTTTGCATTGAGTGGGGAGGCAAAGAGATCTATTTGGGGGGTGCCCCATTGCTGGCATATCCAAAGAAAGACCCTCGGATTCAGGGATCACTCGTTGTTGATGAATGATCTTTACAGATGGTCAGCTAACTGATTTTGAGGCCCACGGGATATATGAAGCTCGTCACTTGCCATGTCACCTGCCACACCTTGCCACTTGCCACGTTACCTGCCACACATTGCAGATTGTCACGTCACCTGCCACCAGATGCGGATTGTCACTTGCCACACATTGAGGATTGTCACTTGCCACGTCACCTGACACACCTTGTGGATTGTCATGTAGCTGCTAAGGTGGTGTTTTGCTTTCCTCTTGCTTCTTTGTCACAGATCAGGCAGCAGAGAGATGATGTAATTCCTCTGCTGCCCACACTGCCTGAACAGTGAGAGCAGAAGTTACTGCAGGGATGCGGGGCAGTGAGAGATGATCTCATCTCTCTGCTCCCCTGCACGCCGACTCGCTGATTGGCCAGCCGCCCCCACTCACACCTAGCCTGCTCTCACCCGCCCACACACTGAGCCCACAAACCAAGCTGCCCGGTGCTCCCGCGGAGCCGCCCGCTCTCTCATCTGCTCGGGGAGCCGCCCGCTCCCTCATCCGCTCGGGGAGCCGCCCGCTCCCTCATCAGCCCGCTCTGTCGTCTGCTCGGGGAGCCTGCCCGCTCCCTCATCCGCCCGCTCCGTCATCTGCTCGGGGAGCCGCCCGCTCCCTCATCCGCCCGCTCTCTCACCCGCCCGGCCCACAACAAATTTCTCGGGGGTGGCAATTGCCCCGTTGCCCCCCCTGGATCTGCCCCTGACCAATAGTTGGTTGCTCCGCCCCCAACTCACCCACAGGACCACTTTAACTCTATAAATAAAAGAGTTGTTCCTCCCTGCCGGCATTCTTGTAACTAGACCTCAGAACCTTAAGGATTATTGAAGGGAGGGTGTATGCTGCCATGTGTAGGCACCAGGAAAGGAAAATTACTGAAAGGAGAGTATTCAATTTTCCATTTTGCTGGTGCCTCCATGGCAGCATACCAATGGTAAATAACTCGCTTACAGGGAGGGTACTGCAATAAGAAATTTAATGAAAACTACAGCAGAGATAACTCTCCCCAAATTCTCGGGAAGTAAGAACCGCCGGGTCTACACTATAATGCGACATGAAGGTGTTGAAGGACGACCAACTGGCTGCTCGGCAAATTGTCTCAGGGGAGACCCGCACCAAGGCTGCCCAAGAGGAGCCCATTCCCCGTGTTGAATGCGCATTGACCGCATCTGGAACTGGGAGAGCACTAGCCCGATACGCTCTCTGGATTAACTTCACAATCCAGCTTGCCATTCCCTTTCTGGCACCTTTTGGGATGATAAACAGTCTTTGATCTTTACGGAACTGTTGAGTTAAACTTAAATAGTGCCTCAGGGACCTGGCTATATCTAGTTTGTGTAGTCTTGAAGAAGCTGGGTCCTCCCCAAAAGCTGGAAGAACCCATTCTTGATTAAGATGGTAGACTGAAGGCACTTTAGGAACGAATTGATGAATGGGCTGCAAAACCACCCTGTCTGGGAAAAAGGTGATGTAAGGTCCCTGTGATCCTAGAGCTTGGATCTCTGATACTCTGCAACCTGAAGTGATGGGGATCAGGAATACTGTCTTCAAGGAAATATCCTCCAAGGTGCACTCTTCTGTGGGAGCAAAAGGAGGATTTGATAGAACATTAAGCACAATAATCAAGTCCCATTTGGGGTAGAACATTTTCCTGGGAAGTTGCAATCATAGGACTGCCTTCAAAAGGCGTTCGACAAGAGGGTTCAATGCCCATCGTGTATCAGTTAGCGCTATAAGAGCTGAGACCTGGACCTTAAGTCCAAACCATTCTGCAAGAACAGAAGTACATTCTGGACTCCGGGATCCAAGGGATCGAAATGGTTAACCTCTGCCAGCTCTGTAAACTTTCTCCATACCTTTTTATCTAAAGGATTTTGGATTCCCCAGTGGGGCTTTAAAACAGCAAAGTACAGCATTGCGAAAATCATTAATATAGGTATTGTGAAAACAGTTTATTGGCAAAGTGTCCAGTAAAGTCATATGTTTATATAAAGTCTGATCCAATGATAAGTTCATATTCCATAAAACGGCAAAAGTACATTTATAATCCATA
Organism: Lithobates clamitans; assembly: GCA_037952925.1. NCBI lineage: Eukaryota > Metazoa > Chordata > Amphibia > Anura > Ranidae > Lithobates > Lithobates clamitans. Next base: position 1,028,275 of record JBBGZY010000243.1, on the reverse strand, counting down.
AAGCGGTAAAAATGCATTAACACATCATTACATTACATAGTGTAGTAAAATGCCGAAGCCCCGACGCGTTTCGACCTATATGCGGTCTCTTCAGGGGGCACATCTGAATCTATAAAATAGTACAAATATTCAGAATTATAAATATTTTCTAGAAAAATGTCACATTAAATGAGTCATGATGATGGATTTTGCCGTTGGGATGAAATGGATGTTTCCGATAGGGGCATTAGGAGCCATTGAGGGGTCCGAGTGGTACGCAGGCCATCCCCACCTCCCCAGACGGGGAGAGAGAGCCAGCCCCAAGGGGCTTACAAGGAGCCTCACTAATACACACCCCCGGAGGGGCGAAGGAGTGCACACCTGCAACAGACATCCATAGATAGCCATTAATAAAGTAATATACTAGTATTTAAGTCATCATTGTAAGTATTAATTTTTAGTTGTATATTGAGACTGAAAATGTGTACGTATTTGGGAATATTCATTGCGTCGCATGAAATAAAAATATGAAACAAAAATGAGTGAATGATCCAAATAAATTGGTGTTAATACCAGACACAATGTAGTACACAGGTAGTGCCCAGTGTGTGTGTGAGAATGTGTACTGTGGGTGGAATTAGTGGGTCCCTAAGAAAGTGCATGATACGATGAAACCATAGTGTAATCGACCAGGTGTTGGCAAAGAGTGAAAAGTAAAAACAAAAACAAACAAACACAAACAAAGATGTGAGAGGTAAAAAATGAAAGGTAAATGAAGGGCCAACCAAAAATGAGTGTATGAATGATGTGATGTGTGAAATAAGGTGATGTGGTTAAAGGGAATTGATATTTTACCTTGTGCTGTGTCATAACCCATATAGGTTGTATGAAGTATATAGAGCTTGTTGGCTAACAGAAACCAGACTGCAGTTATTGGGAAAAAAGTGCCGTCTGTCCTGGCCTGCATGGAAATTCTGTTTAATTGGTAAACATTTGGTCTCTTATATAGTTAGGCTAAGGCTAAGGCTAGTGGGATAATCCTATACAGGTGCAGGGCTCCCCCACCCACCCAGTATCATGATGTATGGGCCGCCAGCGGCAGCCCATGTGTGGCTCCCTCGGGTGTCCCGGAAGACCGAGAGGTCCCAACCACCGTTGTCATCTCCGTCGCAAAGCGCGTGACGTCATGACGGCGTGCGCGTGCCGGGCCCTCGTGCACGCGCACACCGCCACAAACACTCCGGAGGTGAACACGGGACACCACCGTCAGGGTGAGGCTCGCCTCGGCGCCTGGTAACAGACGCCGAGTAGAGCATGCATAGGGGTATACGGAAAATCCATACGCCCCCACCCTGCCGGGAAGTCCCAAAGGAGCCAGGCTCCACCCCGAGGGGGGGGAAGGGGAAAGGTACGACTGCACCCACCGGAACTTACAAAAATACCCTCAAGCACTCATAAAACACATTTAAAAAACATCTTAAATGGTCATGGGATGTACCAAAAGGAACAATAAATGTTGAGTGTTATAGACAGGAGCAGAGTGCCAAGGCCATAACTCCCGTGAGAGCCCGTCCTGGGTGGGTGGGGGAGCCCTGCACCTGTATAGGATTATCCCATTAGCCTTAGCCTAACTATATAAGAGACCAAATGTTTACTAATTAAACAGAATTTCCATGCAGGTCAGGACAGACGGCACTTTTTCCCCAATAACTGCAGCCTGAATTCTGTTAGCCAACAAGCTCTATATACTTCATACAACCTATATGGGTTATGACACAGCACAAGGTAAAATATCAATTCCCTTTTAACCACATCACCTTATTTCACACATCACATCATTCATACACTATCATTTTTGGTTGGCCCTTCATTCACCTTTCATTTTTTACCTCTCACATCTTTGTTTGTGTTTCTTTGTTTTTGTTTTTCACTTTTCACTCTTTGCCAACACCTGGTCGATTACACTATGATTTCATCGTATCATGCACTTTCTTAGGGACCTACTAATTCCACCCACAGTACACATTCTCACACACACACCGGGCACTACCTGTGTACTACATTGTGTCTGGTATTAACACCAATTTATTTGGATCATTCACTCATTTTTGTTTCATATTTTTGTTTCATATTTTTATTTCATGCGACGCAATGAATATTCCCAAATATGTACACATTTTCAGTCTCAATATACAACTAAAAATTAATACTTACAATGATGACTTAAATACTAGTATATTATTTATTAATGGCTATCTATGGATGTCTGTTGCAGGTGTGCACTCCTTCGCCCCCCCCGGGGGGTGTGTATTAGTGTGGCTCCTTGTAAGCCCCTTGGGGCTGGCTCTCTCTCCCCGTCTGGGGAGGTGGGGACGGCCTGCGTACCACTCGGACCCCTCAATGGCTCCTAATGCCCCTATCAGAAACATCCATTTCATCCCAACGGTAAAATCCATCATCATGACTCATTTAATGTGACATTTTTCTAGAAAATATTTATAATTGTGAATATTTGTACTATTTTATAGATTCAGATGTGCCCCCTGAAGAGACTGCATATAGGTCGAAACGCGTCGGGGTTTCGGCATTTTACTACACTATGTAATGTAATGATGTGTTAATGCTTTTTTACCGCTTTATGGATTATAAATGTACTTTTGCCGTTTTATGGAATATGAACTTATCATTGGATCAGACTTTATATAAACATATGACTTTACTGGACACTTTGTCAATAAACTGTTTTCACAATACCTATATTAATGATTTTCGCAATGCTGTACTTTGCTGTTTTAAAGCCCCACTGGGGAGTCCAAAATCCTTTAGATAAATCAATTTCGGGGTGCGCAGCTTTTTTGGTCTCTTTTATATATGTCTCCCTTTAGTTGTAACTTTCTCCATACCCTTTAATAGGTGGCATTAGTGGACGACTTTCTTGCCTGTAGTAGTGTTTGAATAACACTATGTGAACATCCTAATTCATCCAACCTTTTCCGCTCAACTTCCAGGCCCTCAAGTCTAGGATTTCCGGATGCGGGTGAAAGAAATTGTCCTGAGACAGAAGGTTGTTCAGGCGCGGAAGGGGCAGCGGTTCGCACAAAGCCATCCTGACTAGGAGTGCGAACCACGGCCTTTTGGGCCAATATGGGATAACTACCAAGATTGTGACTCTCTCTGAGTTCAGACGCTGGAGAAACCTCAATATTAGAGGGGTCGGAGGAAATGCATATCCCTTCTGAAAGTTCCAAGGCTGAACTAGGGCATCCACTGCCGCTGACCTCAGAGACGGGAATCTTGAGAAGAATAGAGGCGTCTTTGCATTGAGTGGGGAGGCAAAGAGATCTATTTGGGGGGTGCCCCATTGCTGGCATATCCAAAGAAAGACCCTCGGATTCAGGGATCACTCGTTGTTGATGAATGATCTTTACAGATGGTCAGCTAACTGATTTTGAGGCCCACGGGATATATGAAGCTCGTAGGTTGATTAGATTCTTCTTGGCCCAGGTCAGAATGGGCGTTACTTAGTTGAATAGGGACCTGCTGTGTGTTCCCCCCTGGTTCTGGACATAGGCCACTGCCGCTCTGTTGACCATCTGTAGAAGTATGGATTTTCCTCTGAGGGAGGTGGCCCAAAGCAGGATTGCCATCCATGCTGCTCTTAGTTCCAAAACGTTCAAAGCTACTTCCTCTGAGTTGAATTGCCATCTTCCTTGTACTAGCTGGTCTTGGAAGTGTGCTCCCCAACCTAGCCGATTGGCATCTGACGTAAGAATGGTCCATGAGATGGGCCCCAGAGAACAGCGAACTAGAAGGTTGGATGGTCTTGTCCACCAAGGACTGGACTTCATTGCGGGTGTGACCAATATCCTCTGTTCTAGGCGATTCTTCCTCCATTGTGATAGAAACCCCAGCTGGAACCCTCGTCGATACCACTTGGTCAACTTCACCATGGGTATACATGAAGAAAGGGACCCCAGCAGGCTCAGACAGTCTGATGCCATCATAGTATGGCTTGCCAGTACTCTTTTCACTTTCCCTATCAGAGCCGGAATCTTTTCTGATGGGAGTGAAACTGCTCTCTCTGGAGTGTTGAAGAGTGCTCCCAGATATGTCATCTTCGCGTAGGTGTGAGCTGGCTTTTGGAGTAATTGATCAGCCACCCGAACCTACTCAAAGTGTCTAGTACCAATCGCACATGTACCTCTAAGCTCTCTTTGTGCTGGGCTAAAATCAGGATATTGTCTAAATAGTGTAGCACCCGAATCCATTTCTCTCGAAGAGGAGCTAAGATTGCAACTAGCACCTTGGTGAAGGTCCTGGGAGCTGTTGAGATTCCGAAGGGAAGGCAGTGAAATTGAAGATGTAAGTCGCCTACTTTGAATCGTAGGAATGGTTGAAACTGCTGTAGGATGGGTATATGGAGATATGCATCTTGGAGGTCTGTAGAGACCAGCCAATCCCCTGGTTGTACTGAAAGAATTACTGTGTTTAAGGATTCCATTTTGAAATGATCTACATGGATGTATTTATTCAACCTCTTCAGGTCCAACACGGGCCTCCACCGCCCGGCTTCTTGGGGACCAAAAAGACTGGGGAATAAAATCCTAAGCATTTTTCCAAGTCCGGAACTGGCACTACTGCTTGATGACAAATAAGAATTTGCACATACTGAAGAAGAACCTCCCTCTTCTCCTTGGAGGTTGGAATTTTGGTGGGCTGGAAGGAAAATGGTGGGGGGCATTTTCTGAATTTCCAGAAATGCCCTTGAAGGACAGTGGAAACTGCCCACTGATCTACACAGTTCTCCACCCAAACCTGGGCGAACACCCTGAGTCAGGCTCCCACTGGACCGGTTTGGATGGAAAAGGAATCAAAAGGACTTCTGGCCCTCAACCGTGGATGTTGAGGCTTTAGGTTTACCCATCTTCAAAAAGGTGGCCTTCGAGCCCTTCCAGCCTCTTCTGTACTCCCTACCTGGGCCGTACGTTCTGGAATCCTTCACTCTCTGCTGGACAGCTGGACGTGAAACAAATCTCTTCCTCCTGCTTCTGTCCTGGGGAATTAGACCGCTTTTCCCCCTGTGACCCTGGTGATTGCTGCATCCATTTTGTCACCGAACAGAGCTTTCCAATTATAGGGAGTGCGACACCAGGATTGTTTTCAAGTTGGGTCGGCCGACCACGGCTTTAGCCATAATGCCTTTCTGGCAGTGATGGAGTACAGCATAGCTCTGGAGGAGCATTTTAAGACATCAATTGCTGCCTCTGCCATGAAATCTGAGGCCAACTTTAGCTCATCAAGTGCCTTGATGATTTCGTTAGAGCCCACACCCTGTGAGGGCTGTTTCGATGTTGTCTGACCACACCCTGGTAGCCCTTGAGATCGAAGTCAGAGCAAATGCTGGTTTACACGCCCCTCCTGCTGCTTGATGAGATTTTTAGATCTGAATCGATCCTTCAGTCAAGGACATCCTTAAAAGGAGACCGCGTCTTCTAGAGGTAGTGTATTTCTGGCTAACCTCATAATTGAGGCGTCTACCATCAGTACCAAATCAAAAAGCTGCGCATCTGCCTCTGCCAGCGAATATAATTTGAGAAATCGATTGAAAGCTAATGCCGCGTACACATGAGTGGCCTTTACAGCAGACTTTGCCTGGCGGACGGGATTTGGTCGGACAATTCGATCGTGTGTGGGCTCCAGCGGACTTTGTTTTCTCAAAAGTTGGACGGACTTAGATTTGAAACATGTTTTAAATTAATCCGTCGAAATCGAGTCCGGTCGAAAAGTCCGCTTGTCTGTATGCTATTTAGACGGACAAAAAGCCACGCTAGGGCAGCTATTGGCTACTGGCTATGAACTTCCTTGGTTTAGTCCGGTCGTACGTCATCATGTACGAATTTGACGGACTTTGGTGGATTGTGTGTAGGCAAGTCCGTTCATTCAGAAAGTCCGTCGAAAAGTCCACCGAGCAAAGTCTGCCGTAAAGTGCGCTCGTGTGTACGCGGCATAAGGGTCTCTTGTCCACTTTCTGCCATTCATCCGTCACCACTTCCTTGATTTCTTCCATCAAAGGGAAGGCTGATAAATTTTTCTTTAGGTGAGGAAAATATCTTTTTGTTTTAGATGGAGGCTCTGGGTCCTCCTCCTATTGGATAGCGTCCTTTACTGCGTTGACAAACGGCTCTACTAGAGCAAAATCAAAGGTTGAAGTATTTTCCTCCCCCCCTTCTGTCTCGTCTTCAGAATTAACCTCTGAATCAGGTTGCGGGGTAGGTGTGTTTACTGACAATTCGCCCGAGGGTGGGGATACTTGGTCTTGGGAAAGGGCCAACTCCCGGATAGAATCTTTGATTAGGTTTTTGATTGATTCCATGGACTCCTGTTTGTCTCTTTCCTTGTCTCCTGTGGCTTCTAGGAGGCACTGACCACATACCAATTTATCAGGAAGGGCTTATTTCCCACACACCCAGCATGCTTTATCTCCTGGATACACAGGTCTGTGCTGGGAGTCATGTTTGCTTGAGGTATGTCAGGGTGATCTCTGACCACTGCGAGAAGCATCGGCCGAGGATGAGTGGGAATGACCCGAGCTTCTATGACCCTTTGATCTCCTATCTGGAGAGCTTCTGTGGGATGACCTGTGGGATGATCCATGGTGCAGGCTAAAAAATAAAAAATGGAAACAAAAAAGATGTTTTAACCAGCCCGGGTGCTCCTTTTTTTTTTTTTTTTTTTTAAACTTACCTGACTGTTGCAGCCCTTACCTAGTGGTATGTTGGGGATCTTCTTGATGCAGCATTAAAAACTAGGGACAGCTGAAAAAAAGAATGGGAATTCAGTCGGTTTTTAAAAACAAAAAGATAAAAAAAAGATGAGGGTTTAAAAATAAATAAATATATATACACACACACACACACACTCCATACACAAACTACATATACATATATACATCCCACCTGATACCTTGGCTGGGTTCCATAATACCAGGGAGAAAGAGAGCGAGATGGAGAAGACACCTTAGAGATGTCTTCCCTTTAACAGCTGGGCTCCTACTGAAGACAAGCTCTCCTATATACCCAAGAGTGATCTGGGTGTTCCAAGATGGCCGCCGTCGACTTCAACTCACTACTGAGCATGCGCCGTGACGTCACGCCGTGACCCCGCCTCCCGGTCGGGAAAGCAGAGCCAAGCGGCACGCGCGAAGCGCTGCACACTCCTGACAAGAAGGAGGAATGAATACATAGACACATGGGCATGCTGCTAAGGTAAAAACCAAAAGGAATAACCTATTGTTGTTGTCCATAAGATATGTATACAAGGGAACATAGAGGAGGATAACTGGCTCCTGTTAACCCTTAAAAGTCCCCCAAAAAGATCCACAGAAAAACGGGCTCCCATACTTATCTGGCGCCTTTAGCAGCCCAAGCAATGGGACTCCATGCTGCAGGAGAGCATTAACCTGCAATGGTCACACCATAAAGCAGTGAGGTAGGGCTGAACGTGATCCTGTAGGAATGAGGACAGAGAAAAAAAATGCCAGCAGGGAGGAACAACTCTTTTATTTATAGAGTTAAAGTGGTCCTGTGGGTTGGTTGGGGGCGGAGCAACCAACCATTGGTATGCTGTCATGGAGGCACCAGGAAAAGCAAGTTGTACTAAACAGAGTGACAAAGATAAAATCATTGACAGATTTGCCAAGCCGTCACCTGAACTTAGCTCTTTATTGCTTTTGTAACATGCTGGTCAGAGCTTTTTATTTTTTGTATTTTTTTTTTGTATATATTTTTTTTTTAACTGTTCAGCCAAGACATTTGTTGCACCTGTTATATTGTGTTCATTTATTAAAACCTTAATTTTGTAAATGTACCACTATTGCACTTTTTTTTAATGTAAGTTTATTTTTCTTTATTTTCTATAATAAACATTTATTTGGAACATGGGGGGTGATTTACTAAGAAGAAGGCACTGCACCAATTAATGCATACATTAATTGGTGCGCTGGAAAAGTCATCAATTGAACGTGCAAACCAGCGCACATTGAAGTGCAAATAGTGATGATAAATACCCGCATATATAAAATGCAACTGTTGCTAGGGTAACTGCGGTTTTCTCATTGATAATAGCGCACGCCCAATACAATTGGTTAATTTAATCTCATTGGATGTGTCTTGTTAGGCAATTAGTAGGTGTTCTCAGTTAATTAACCCTTGATGCTAATCTCATTCCTATCAATTCTAATATATCTTTGAAATTGTTTTTTTTCTTTTTTTAGCCAAATCTTTCAATACATTACAAAGAACAGAGAAGTGTTTCCAAACCCAATAAATTATTTTTTCCAATCTTGATCTTTAAAGGTGACCACACACTGCAATCAGTTAGATCTTAAATAAATTAGATTTTGTGCAAGAGCTTGTTTGATTTCTTCACGTCATAAGTCTTCCAGGAGATCTGGGTCTATAAGACGGCATTGCTCTCCCTCACCCCCATCTAGAGGGTTAAACAAGAAGTGTTGGGCATGTGGCGCTGTACCACTCCCTGATAAATTGGTCTGTAAGGACTGTCTCAGGGACTACGCAGCCAATCGAGAGCTAGAGAGCCATCAGGTGGTCGATCTGCTCAAACAGACCATGAAGGACTCTTTCTCAGAGCTGGCGGCCATAATACCCACCCATGCAGCTTCTCAGGCTGTTCAGGCTCAAGACCCCTACACTCCTGGTCTTTCATAGGGCAGTAACTAACTACCTACTTTGGGAAGCACAGCCAGACACTCTTCCCCTGAGGATCCTTCTGGAGCGTCGTTGGAGGAAGCTGAACCATCGGCAATGCAGAAATTGGCAGTGTTGAATTATAGTTAAAAAGAAGTTTATTGATACAAAAACGAATAGAATATACATGGACATACACATTGATCTATAGTTAAGAATAATTATAAAAACATCAGATATATGGAAACATATGATGCATCCTACTGCTAGTTACAAGTACCACCCCCGATAGGTGTGATGGCGTCCTGATAGCAGATTTCCAACGCGTTTCAACTTATTGTAAGGATAAAGTCTTCCTCAGGGAGGGACTGCATCACATTCTAAAATTTTAAGCAACAGCATGATTATTGGTATATACTTAAATATTTGTTTGTTACCTATATCTACAGAAATCGCATTACAGCAAAAAAGTATTATATGCGACTTACATTTGCGACTACAGAAATCGCATTACAACAGAAAAGTATTATATGCGACTTACATTTGCATTTAACTGTGAAAAATCGCTTTCCCAGTGCTGGTAGGGGTTCTAAAAAATATTATATGCGACTTACATTTGCGACTACAGAAATCGCATTACAACAGAAAAGTATTATATGCGACTTACATTTGCATTTAACTGTGAAAAATCGCTTTCTCCATTCTTTGACCTTTTTGATGTTCAAATTCTTAGCATTTCCCTTATACCTTCATGTTTTTCAGTTGTTTAATTATCACGACTGCCAAATACTGGTTTCTTCACAATACACCAGGCCATCCCATAGAGGATATTTGAGCAGCATTGACAACCATGTGTTAGGACCCCTGCCAGCACTGGGAAAGCGATTTTTCACAGTTAAATGCAAATGTAAGTCGCATATAATACTTTTCTGTTGTAATGCGATTTCTGTAGTCGCAAATGTAAGTCGCATATAATATTTTTTAGAACCCCTACCAGCACTGGGAAAGCGATTTTTCACAGTTAAATGCAAATGTAAGTCGCATATAGTACTTTTCTGTTGTAATGCGATTTCTGTAGTCGCAAATGTAAGTCGCATATAATACTTTTTTGCTGTAATGCGATTTCTGTAGATATAGGTAACAAACAAATATTTAAGTATATACCAATAATCATGCTGTTACTTAAAATTTTAGAATGTGATGCAGTCCCTCCCTGAGGAAGACTTTATCCTTACAATAAGTTGAAACGCGTTGGAAATCTGCTATCAGGACGCCATCACACCTATCGGGGGTGGTACTTGTAACTAGCAGTAGGATGCATCATATGTTTCCATATATCTGATGTTTTTATAATTATTCTTAACTATAGATCAATGTGTATGTTCATGTATATTCTATTCGTTTTTGTATCAATAAACTTCTTTTTAACTATAATTCAACACTGCCAATTTCTGCATTGCCCTTAAAATCCCATTTTGAGGTACACATCTAGTTCTAAAAATTACAAGGGATGCTGGCAATGACACGGCCAACCCTCTGAGTCATATATTTATGTAAACAGCTGAACCATCGGCTTTCAGTTTTTCCTTGGTCCAACCATTTGTTGAGGCAGTGAAGAACGCTATTGGTTGGGAGGATTCAGAAGAACCACCTCAAAAATCAAAGTATTATTTTCCTTTCCTTAAGAAAAAGCAAGTGTTCTTCCCGTTAATGGGAGAGATCAAGGAAGTCATAGAGGATGACTGGAACAAAACAGACAAAAAGTTTTCCTTAGCCCGTCTTTCAAAGTTGTATCCTTTAGCTGATAAGGATACACAATCTTTAAGTTCAATAGTTGACGCAGCAGTTGTTCGGCCAGCAAAGAATGTGACTTTGCCAAAGGAGGATTCAACTTTATTCAAGATGCCCCTGGACAGGCGAATTGACTTGGATCTCAAGAGGAGTAATCTAGCCGCAGGAGCAGCCTGCAGACCTGCCATTGCATTGACGTCTGTTCCTAATGCCATTGGGTCATGGACAGAGAACATAGAGGCAGCCCTCCGCCAGGATGTCCCCAAGGATGATATAATTAAGGCTCTGGAGGAGCTTAAGTTGGCGGCGGATTTTGTGGGTAAAGCAGCCATTGATACGGTCCGCTGTTCGGCCAACTCAATGCTTCACTCGGTCATGGCAAAAAGGGCCCTCTGGCTGAAACCATGGACTGCTGATCTTGCGTCAAAACAAAATTGGTGCAAGATTCCGTTTGATGGCAAATCCCTCTTCAGAGAAAGGCTAGATAAAGCAATTTCCAGAGTAACAGGAGGAAAGTCCGGCTTGCTTCTTCAGGATAGGAGGGTCCGGAGAACAAGTATCTTGCTTTCGGAAGTCAAAATCCAGAGATTTTAGGCAATCTAAGGACAACAAGAGATAATGGCAAGGCACTCAGTCTTCCTTTCTGGGTGCCAGAAAGAACAAGACTCTCACTGCTCCCCAGGAGGGGACAAAGTCTTTTTGACACCAGAGGGGTGGAGATGCCCCCAGTAGGAGCCCGGCTAAAACTTTTTTCCCAGTCTGGGCTGCCAGGTGCCTGGACCCATGGGTCCTATCAACAATTTGGTACGGACATTTCTGGACTTTCTTTCATCAGCCTCCGCACACTTCCTTCAAGGAAACCCAGATTCCAGCCTCTCCAGAGAAAGCTCTAGCCTTACGTCAATTTATGAAGTCGTTTCAGCTGCAGGGGGCCGCAGTACCCGTCCCTCCATCAGAACGTTTTACAGGTTTCTATCCCACCCTCTTCCTGGTACAGAAGAAGACAGGCGACTAGAGACCTGTGATAGATTTGAAGAGACTCAACAAATACATTTATCTTGAGAGTTTCAAGATGGAGTCACTGCAGACAATCATTCAAGTTATACAACCAGAAGATTGGTTGAGATCAGTAGATCTGAAGGACACCTACCTTCATATCCCTATCCTACCATCTTTCCAAAAGTATCTAAGGTTTGCAGTGAGTCATGTCCAACTGCAATTCCAGGCTCTAACCTTCGGGCTGTGCACCTCCCGTCGGGTGTTTACGAAGGTGCTAATATCTGTCCTGGCCCCTCTAAGGGAGAGAAGGTTAAGAATTTACCACTATCTGGACGACATACTATTGTTATCAAACAATCTGGATCAACTTATAGCCCACAGAGAGATACTTCTACAGTCATTGTCAGATCTAGGTTGGTTGGTAAATCACCGGAAGAGCCAGCTGATCCCAACACAACAAATGATCTACCTAGGAGCAATGTTTGATACAGATCTGGCCACAGTTTCTTTACCTCAACAGAAGATGGAGCGTATCATTCAAAAGATGTTGAAGACTTTACGGAAGTCCCACTTGTCAATGGTCAATGGAAAAAGCAACATCTATCCCAGACAATTCTGTTTTCAACCCCGATGTCCAGGAGCCTAACCCTGAAAACACCCTTTTTCCTGGCTATCACATCTGGCAGGAGGATTTCGGAGCTTCACCCCCTGGGAGTGGGAGATGAACACATTTCCTTTCTTCCAGAGTAGAACTTCACCCTCTCTCCGAGGGTTCACACCCAAGGTCACATTAACGGCAAATCTATCGGAACCTTGGGCATTACCAGTCTTCTCTGACCCAGAATCAAGCTCCTGTCATGAGTTCTCTCCAAAGTTCTCAGGGCCTACTTGGAAGCCACAGCAAGTTTTAGAAACTCTGACAGACTTCTCATCATCCCATGGGGCAAGAATAGAGGAAGGGAGGCTTCCCCCAGAACCTTGGCCTCGTGGGTTGTCAAATTAATACAGAAAGCTTACACAGTGAAGAACTTGGATTCTCCGGCTCAGGTGAATGCTCATTCAATGAGGCGGTATCAGCATCTTGGGCAGCGAGGGAAAATGTTTCTCTTGAAACAGTATGCAGGGCCGCCACTTGGTCTTCCCGACACACATTCCTCAAACATTATCGTATTGATCCCGGGGCTCTTACAAGAGTAGAGTTCAGGAGAAAAGCGCTTTATGCCGCTATGTCTGTGTCTAATTAAAGTTTATTTTTTCGTTAAAGCATTAAAACCCACCCGTGTGAGCTAGTTATTTATCACAGGTATGCTTCCATGGAGGCACCAGGAAAATGGAAAATTGTATCGTACTTACCGTAATTTTCCTTTCCTAGTGCCTATCCATGGCAGCATAAACTCCCACCCTTGTTATTCTATATTATGAAGAATGTTGGGGGAGGGACTATGCCCTTTAATTTATGCTATTCACTAGTCCTGAAGGAGGAGTAGAGGCGGAGCTCTATCACAGGTATGCTGCCATGGATAGGCACCAGGAAAGAAAAATTACGGTAAGTATGATACATTTTTCCGTTATATAGATATATCTACACACACACACACACACACACACACACACACACACTGAAGCAGGAAGCAATATACATTGGCCCGGAAGTGAATCTGTACAGAGGAAGTAGGTGTTTGTTTTGAGGCCAAATCATTTAGACATACACACATGACCCACACAAAGACCACCCCATGTAAAAATAAATAACAAATTATCTTAATTTTCAAATAAGGATCATCTCTTCCTCAGGGAACAGTGAGCGGGGCATGGTGGTGGGAAGAAATTAGCAGCAGTACAAGCAACTTCCTTAAGGGGCGTGATGTCATTCCTGTGTGCTGGCCACCATTTCCGGGTACCCGATATGCACCATGGGTACATACCTCCGCGCACACAGAGCAGTTGCGCATCTCACATACACAGCAGTCACGCATCTAGATGCATTGGCGCATCTAGCTGCAGGAACCCAATTTTTATGGAAATTAATAGTAAAGCAGATGCAGATTTCCAGGACTGGACTAACAAATGTTTCTAGTGAAAGGCAACTGGTGTTTTCTATTAAGATCTAAATGGGCCATTGATATGTATCACAGTTGAACTTAGGAATATGTCTTTGCAAAATTAAGCTAAATTAAATCCTTTCTTATTTTTGCTTGGGAATAGAGTGCAGAGGGAGTAGAAGTCTTGTCAGTTTTTGGAGATGTCTACACCCCTGATAGGGTAAAGATACCTCCCAAATTTTGCCAGTTTCTCCTTCAAATTTATTCACTTCCTGTCACATAGCCAAACAGGAAGTGAGGGTAAAACCCTACCAATGTCTTTCCTTGGGGACACACAGGTCAGTCTAAATAGTTTCCCCATTAGGTAAATTGCACTCCAGCATTTTGCTCTGTACACCCCAAATTATTGGGCATCTTGGACTTTGGGGTTTATTTACTAAAGGAAAATCCACTTTGCACTACAAGTGCACTTGGAAGTGCAGCTGCTGGAGATCCGAGGGGGACATGCAAGGAAGAAAAAAAAAACGCATCTTTACTTCTACATAATTGGATGATAAAATCACCAGTGCTTCCCCTCAGATTTACAGCGAGTACACTTGTATTGCAGAGTGGATTAATAAACCCCCAAATACCTAATAATTTGGGGTGTACACAACAAAGTGCTAGAGTGCAATTTGCCTAATGGGGATGCTAGTTAGATTGACCTGTGTGTCCCCAAGGAAAGACATTGGTAGGGTATTACAGTCACTTCCTGTTTGCTATGTGACAGGAAGTGAAGCCAATTTTCAGAAAAGGGACACAAAGCCCAACCCAAAAAAGACAAGCAGGAATTCTAACACTCACTTGGTTTCCCTCAAATGCCCACAATTACAATAGGATTGTTTTGAGCTAGATTTTAGCTCAGTGCTCTAAATCAGCGGTTCTCAACCCTGTCCTCAAGTACCCCCAACAGGCCATGTTTGGAGGTTTTCCTTCATCTTGCACAGGCGCTTTAAATCAGAGTCAATGGCTTGGTATTTTGGACAGCTATTTTAGCCAAGATAAATCCCCAAAACATGTCCTGTCGGGGGTACTTGAGGACTGAGGCTGAGAACCACTGCGCTAAAATGAAAAATTGAATACTTACCTCTCTGTAATTTACCTTTTCTGGTGCCTATCCATGGCAGCATACACACAATCCATGCATATGCCACCATGAAGGCACCAGGAAAGTAGCTTTTAGACAAATCACTCCTTTTTGTTTTGCCATGCCAATCAGCCTAGTTAAGCTGCAGCTGGGAAATCTGTTGCATGAAAATTGTTTGGGGGGGGGGGGGAGTGTAAAACCATTACTTGGATTGAGCATGCATCTGCAAAACAAATTATTAAAAAAAACATAAAACATAAAAATTTGCTACAAATTTTATTGGTCAACAAAACAGGACTTGGAAAAGAACAAGGAAAGTAAAAAACACCTGTATGTTAATTTGCAACACAGACACAGAATATGGTTTTGAGGTCTGACCATTTTGCAGAGGAAATAAACAGGAGTTAAAAGGACTGCACCCACAAAGGGACAGTCTCTTAAGGATTTAAACATTTATTAGTCACAACATCTTGGAGGAAGATTTTGCAAAATCATGCAGCACAGACAATTAAATCAAAGTGTAACTAACAACCTACAAACATTGAGTGAAAAATATCCCCCTCACCCCCCAAAAAATTACAAAAGTAAAAAATATTTGCTATAAAACACATCTGTTTTGCAAAGACATAACAAAATACAAAGAGAAAATACATGTGTTACAAACTCTTTTCAGGGCAAGGTAAATAATGCTATCTGCAAGCTTTATATAACATAGGTTTGTGTACTAATGAGGCAATTCAAAACACATGCACAGTCCATGAAACACACAAAATGCAAGTTCACCCAATGTAGAGACAGAATTTCAAAGTGGGTACACCTGTTAAGGATGTCCTTAAATTACTAACCCAAAAAACACACTCTTTGAGCATGCCCAGAAAAATCCAAGTGCTGTTCACACACACAAAAAAAACAAAGTCCCTGAGCATGCCCAGACCAACCCAAATGCATTTCACACACCAAAAGCCACAGCAAAAAAACAACCCAACCCAAATGCAGCTAACACAAAATAAGCCACCCCCTGTCCAAAATTAAGCACATTATCCAGCATGCTACAAAATTACAGATGGTACAAACACCCCCTGGTCCAGGGGGGGGCAAACAAAGAGCCTAACATGGGCAAAAGTTATACAACAAATACCATTGCAGTCTATGGGAACTGACTTGTTAGATTTGCTAGTCCCCACTTCGCTGGCTTATATTCTAGTTATTGGCCTTAAAATGAGTATGGGGGCTCAGGTCCCACCCTGAGGGACATATATCAATGTCACCAATTTGGACAACCCCAAAAATGAAACAAGGAGAAGTGCATTTAAAAATGCAAAATTGCTTAAAAGCTAGTAACTTGGGGAGGGGGGCTTACTCTGCCTGTAAAGTGGTGCATCTGTAGCATGTATCCAAAATGCTGCTTCAAAGATGTACGGCTTAGAGAAAACTTACAAATCTACATTGCAGCTGCAAGATTTTAACCCAAAACAAAAAATAACAGCCCCCCCCCCCAATACATACAAGACCATTTGGGTCTGTTAAGGCTTAAAATGAGAACCCCACGTGAAAAATACCACCCAAACTAACAAAATATTGTGCCCCTCCCACACACTAACAAACCCCTAGCCAAACACACAGCAAGCAGCAAGCCAGCCCATGAAAGGGGGGTGGATGCTTGGGGGCAGGAGGGGCTCAGGCACCCCAAAAGTTAACCACCTTGTTCCCATATTCAGGGGGACAAGGGCCTCTTCCACACAACCTTAGGCTGGGGCTGTGAGGGGCTGCAGACAGGGGGCTTTACATAATTTGAAAAGCCCCTTTAAACTAGTGGGTACAAGGTGCTTTGTGGTTGGTATTGGGCTCAGCCCAACATGCCCCAAAGGCAGCCAGCTACGTTGAGTGCATGTGGCCTTGTATGGTTCAGGAGGGGGTTGGGCGATCGTTCTTCTCGCCCCTTTCCTAGCTGGCCCTGTTGTATGCTCTGAAAAAGGATGTGGTTTGGATTGGTGAAGGCAGCTCACAGCTTTTTGAGAATTGAGTGGAGTGTGGCGTTCCCCTTTAGAAGCAAAAGCTAGCTCATGGAAATCCAAGGAATTAGAGGGGGGAGACAAGAGCATTGGAGAATAGAGTTCCCCTTTAAAAGCAAAAGCTAGCCCATGGAAATCCAAGGGTTTAGAGGGGGATGACAAGAGCATTGGAGAATGGAGTGTGGAGTTCCCCTTTAAAAGTAAAAGCTAGCCCAAGAAAATCATATGCATTAGAGGGGGAAGGTTAAATGCCCTTTTAGAAGGAGCTAGAGAAGCGAGAGTCTTTTTTCATAAGTTTAACAAGGTGCATGTCACATGCTAACATGACCTTTGTGCAAATCTCCTTAAAAAAATACAAGGTGAACCAGCGTAAAAAAAAAATTGTCAAGTTTAGAGGTGCACCCATTCAACCCGTGCAATTGCATTTACGTTGCTTAACATTTACTAAGATTTTGGCCGCGCAGTGAACAAACTCATGTGAATGAGCGCAAGAGCCGATTGCGCATGCGCACTGCTTACCTTTATTCTCACGCAGTTCTAAACGTACTTGCAGGCACAGCAGGCTTTCTCTGAAAAAGTTACTTTCTCATTCTATTTTGGGCTTATTTGTTACTTGGCAGTTGTTACTAAACTTCCTCACATCACCCCATAATAATGGCACCTCCATCTTCTGTCAATATTGAATTGGAGATGCCGTGCGTCATGTCCATAGTGGCGCACAGATTGCATTCTCCCTGCGCCAAGATCGCTATAGTAAATGGGGGATTCCAGCTCTGTTACCGGCGCACCGTCTCGTAAATATGAAAATGTGCGTTTCACCTCGCCACGCGCCTCTACTGATGGCGCACGGCTTTCGTAAATCACCTCCATAGTGTCGAGAAGTTCTGTGAGGAACACATGTAATGTGGGAAGTGCAATATGTAGGTGGGGCTTTGTGTGGGTCACAGGGGGGCCCATGATCTCCTATTGCCCAGGGGCCTCATGAGTTGTCAGTCCACCCCTGGTACAGTGCATAAGGTAAACGTGCCCATGAACAAGGGAGAGTTATCAACAGCTGAAAAGGGTTTGTGCACATTAGTCCATGGAGTCCTTAACAATGAAATTGCTAGCTGCATCAGAATCAATGAAAGCTGAGAGGTGATGAGAAAACGTGGCAGAACTAAGTTGTGCAGGAACAAATAGTTTATCTCAGGGGGAACCTGGCACTGTATAGTCTAAATAGGCACACCCCACCCACACTAGACTCTTGGCATTTCCTGGCTAATAAGGGGCAGTTGGCAACAAAATGGCCGTGGTTAACACATTTTATACAGAGTCCCTGGGATCTTCTTCTAGCCCTTTCCCCAGAGGATAAATGAGTAGCGCCAGTTTGCATGGGCTCATCCTTCAGTAGAGGTTGAGAGTGCTCATGAAGGTCTGATGGAGAAGAAATGGGCAGCGTACTAGGGGGGCAAAGAAACAAACCTCTCATTGTGATAGTGTGATGAGCAATCTGGTGCTAACTGACACTGGCTGGAAGGGACACTGACACTGAGAGGGTTATTTACTAAAGGAAAGTCCACTTTGCACTGCAAGTGCACTTGAAAATGCAGTCGCTGTAGATCCGAGGGGGACATGCAAGGAAAATAAAAAACAGCATTTTAGCTTGCACATGATTGGATGATAAAATCAGCAGAACTTCCACTCATTTCAGATATACCCCTTAGATTTAGAGCGACTGCACTTCCGAAGTGCAGTTGCAGTGCAAAGTGGATTGGCCTTTCGTAAATAACCCCAACACACTAAAGATGATATACTGTATATCTGTACTGAGACTGTCAGCCAAATGTAGGGATAAAATGACTTATGAGGTGTATTCAGTAATGGATTTATTCACCATAAGGTGTATTGTTAAGATAAGTTCACACCACTCTGTACACCTTTCCTGTAAATGCCTGTCTATACAGATGGCGACTTGCATGGCTTCATTCAAGGACTTTGGTTCAGGGTAGTGTACTAAGGAGTCTTTGATGGAGTCTGATAAGCGTAATGTAAAACTGGCTTCTTGGAGCTGGGTTATTCCACCCCGAGTCAGGTGCCCAATGGCAGGAATCAAGACAGTATTGTTTAGCGGTGCGTTTACCCTGATGTAATGACCTAAGGTTAGTTTCAGCTGAGTGGGCATGGTCAGCATCACCATAGAGTAAACCCAGGGCCTTAAAAAATGCTTTGACTGTCCCACGGGCTGGGTCATCTGTAGGGAGACTAAAAGACCAAGACTGAGGGTCTCCCTGCAGCCATGTAATAATCAGGTTAATTCGCTGTGCTTCAGAACCAGAAGTGCGTAGCTTTAGCTTAAAATATGGCATACAAATGTTTTTAAAGTTGGGAAATATATAGGGGTCATCAACAAAAAGAGCAGGTGGGTTAACCTTGGGCTCTGGGTCCTGCGTTACTGCTGGAGGTGTGTTTACATGCACAAACAGTTCCTGGACTTGGTGTGTCAGTTTTCAAATCTCCTCAGCAAATAAATGATCCTGTGTAGAGTCCACCTTCACAGAAAAATATTTTTTTTGTTAAAGGCTTGTGATAATATCATGCTTACACTTAACGCAGGTGGTCAGACACTATAGCTGGCTTCTGTGTTCTTCACCTATAGCAACCTTCCTTTCCTTTAAGGCAAGGGCCAGGGACTCTATAGCTAAAGCAAATAAGCGCGATGACAGAGGGCATCCCTGTCTGGTTTCTTTGAACGGTGGGAATGGGGAAGATAGGGTATTACTGATTCATAACCTCACTACAGGTTTGCTATATAAAAAAATATTTAGGGCCAATGCCAAAGATGGAGAGTACTGCCCATAAAGCGGTTGTATACCCTTATTTTTAATTTTTACCTATAGGTAAGCCTATAAGGCGGCTTACCTGTTGGTAATATGAATATCTCCTAAACTTGCACGGTTTAGGAGATATTCACTTTGCGTGCAGACGCCGACGTCAGCAGGGCATGTGCTGTGAATGTGCGGCTGAAGGTCCGGCAGATGCTGTCGGACCTTGCCGGGAAGAAGACCCCCATGCATGTGACGTCATCGCGGCTCCAGTCACTCACAGTGCCGGAGCTGAAAAACCGGAAGCAAAGCAGAGGGCAAAATGCCAGCTCCCTCGGTGTGGACTGGGCTGCGATACGGGGACCTCGTTCTAAGGTAAGTATTTCATAATGAGCTTACTAGCTCATTATGCCTTTGCCTTACAGGGTTTTTTTTTTTTTTTTTTTTTTTCATGTGCGGGTATACAACCGCTATAAAGTACTCCCATCCCACACTATCAAATGCTCTATGGACATCTAGAGGAAAAATGGCTCTGGCACCGGTATTGTCTGTAGGTAATTGTATATTCAGAAAAAGGCAACGGATATTTGTGGCAGTTGCCCTAGATGGTTTAAACCCCTTATTGTCGAAGCTTAATTAAACAAAACTGAAAAAATAAATAAAGTGAGTGCTAAACAGAAAAATATAATTAAATAACAGCTGATAGCAAAAAAAAAGGCAATATAGCCAATGCTCTAAAGCAATAAACATAAAATATGCAGCGCTGTGATGATTATAAACATGAGTTACATAAACATAAAAAATTCCTTCTGTGTTAAACAAAAAAGATGAAGTTAGAGTCTAGGTTCACACTACTGTGGGATTTCATTCCCTCATGTCAGTCTAACTTCAGGGAGCGATTACTGAGACATCTGTGCGCAGATGTCTATTGAAATCGCACCGGAAGTCGCCAAAAGTTGTACAGAAATTTTGGGAATTAGTGCGGCGCCACAAAGTCGTCGTCGCACTGATTCTGATGGCGCTATTGCCGGCACCAAGCCGCCAATTTGGCATGCGATTTGACATGTCAAATCGCATACCAAATTGCATCAATGTGAACCTAGGCAGAAACCGATTCATTAGTAAGCACAACTGCATCAGATTCTGTGTGCACAAGCTTTAGTAAATCTCCCCATCAGTGATTTAGCAAACACAATGTCATCCAATTAGAGTTTAGATTATCTAATGATCCCCATTTTAATTTCTGGAATTTTTATCTAAATAGTAAATCATTTTTTTTTCAGTTAACATGATTTTGGCTTTTTTTTTTTTTTTTTTACCTGAAACATTTAAAACACAAATAGTATGGATATTTAAACTGACATACTTCAAAAATGACACTGATAACTTGCATTCCCACTGGAAAGGTTGAGCTACCCCCAACAGCTACAAATGAGAGCAGGTATAACTGGCCACCTAAGAAACCTTTCTAAAGTTTTGTCTTTTTAGTTCTTGTCAAAAGATTTTTATTAAGTTCATAGTAATAAGCTTAACATACATGTTAATGGATACATGTTAACATAAGGAATGAAGCTCAATAAATTACAGAAGTAGGTAAAAATATAAAACATATATTGAAATATGATAAATAAATAAGGATATTCAGAATAGGGATTTTAGAACTGATACATTTTATTAAAAGGTATCCATCTATTCCTACAATGTTAGCTTCCAATATAACGTGGATGAGATACAACATTAGTAACAATGAGCTTCAAGAATTAATGAGGAGGATGGGAGAGGAAGGAAAGAGAATAGAGAATGAAAAGGAAGAAGAGGAGAAGAGAGGAGAGAAGAAATGTACTGGATTGATCCGAGAGCCAGTGTGGGGTTTAGTAAGGTTTGAGTTCCATCAAATATAATCAACTACCGTGGCAGGAGGACTGAATCATTAAAGTATGATGGTGCGAAAGAATGAACCCATGGGTGCCACATATTTTCAAATTTTGGAATTTGATTATAATATGGCAGCCATTTTAGAGTGGATCATGAAGTTATTCATTCTATGTTTTGACTCAGCTACCACCAAAGAAGGGGATTTCCATGCTTTCATGAGAGTTTGCTTAGCAGCTGTAAGGAGCTGGACAAAAAGCTTGAACTGTATATGCGTCAAGTATACAGGTTTAAGATTAAGTAATGCCGTGGTAAGGTCTGGCTGCTTTGGCATTTTGAATAGTTTGGAGGCAATTAAAAATACTTGCTTCCAGAAGGTTTGAGCTATAGAACAGGCCCACCAGATGTGCATTTGTGTGCCCAAGTCCAAACAGCCGCGAAAGCAAAGGGCTAAGCAGGATGGAGAGTATTTAGCAACTCTGGAAGGTACAAGGTACCACCGGGTCAAGACTTTATAATTGGTTTCAACCGCTAAAACTTTAGGGGAGGATGTTTTGGTAGCCAACCAGATATCTGACCATTCTGTAGCAGTTATTGTACGCCCAAGGTCCTCCTCCCATTTCTGAGTATAGGAAGGTTTGTCCGAGTTGGGTGTAACTAATAACTGAGAGTAAAGAGAAGAGATTGGTCTCTTGGCATGTGGGTCCTTTTTACATGTGGCTTCAACATTTGTGAGTTGATCAAGTGGTGTGTCCATATTTGTGTAAAGTGTGAAGAAATTTTTAATTTGAAGGTACCGGAATATTTCCGAGAGGGGTAACCCAAAAGTCTCTTGCAAATCTTGAAAGGGAATAATGTTGGAGAACGTACCAAATTTATGTGATCTCAAAAGATCTAGGGAAGCCCAGACTTTGAATGACTTGGGGGAGACCCATGCTGGGTAAAAAGCCGGATTTTTAAGGAAGGAGAGGATTGTGTGGGGATAGTAATTGGTGTTTGGTTTTAAGCCTATCTCAAAGGAATATAAAGTGTTTAGTAATAGGGTTATGTAGACCAGTGCGATCTTTAGGATGAAGCCATAGGTTTGAGACTGATAAGGGATCACATTCAGTCGCTTCTATTGATACCCACAAGGGGGTTTCTTGTGTTGCATGATACTTTGGGAAGCTTGCGATATGGGCAGCTTTGTAATATAACGCAAAGTTGGGAAAACCCAAGCCACCATAAGGCTTAGGAAGATATAATGTTTGGGAAGGGATGCGAGGTTTGGAAGATCCCCATACAAATGTCGTTGCCCTTTTCTGAATGAATCGAGTAAAGTATGCTGGGATCGGGATCGGCAGGACTTTGAACAAATATAGTAATTTAGGTAAAATTGACATTTTTATAGTATTAATCCTACCTAGCCAAGATAGTGGAAAGTGGGACCATTGTTTCATTAAATTAGCCACTTTTCTCAGAGTGGATGGGTAATTGGCTGAAAAGAGATCTGAGATAGAAGCTGTTAGAATGATACCAAGATATGGGATTGTTTTTTCCGCCCAGGTAAATGGAAGTGCTCATTTTACCGTGTCTTTTTCTCTGTTGGGTAGGGATATGTTCAGTGCTAAACATTTTTTGGGGTTAATTGGTAATCCGGATATATTGGCAAACCTATTAAGGATAGGTAATGGATTGGGACCAGAGACTTGGGGAGATGATAAAAATAGTAAAATATCATCCGCAAACAAGCAGAGTTTGTGATGAAAGCCCGTTAGTTCTATTCCGGTTATTGTTGGGTCTAGTCTAATGTATTGTGCTAGGGGTTCTATTAAAAGGGCATATAAAAGTGGGGAAAGTGGACATCCCTGACGTGTGCCTCTTTCTATTTTGAAAGAGTCAAATTTATAGCCTGCATATTTTACATATGCTTGAGGTCTGTCATAAAGTGCTATTATCTCCATTTCTGGAGCGTGTGATACAAATAGGGCCAAGAAACCAAATCAAAAGCTTTCCCGATATCAAGGAAAAGGAAACAAGAGGGAATGCGGCGAGTTTTGGCAATGTGCGCCAAGAGTACTGCTCGACGCACATTGTCACCAGCTTGGCGAGTAGGCATAAAGCTTACTTGGTCACGATGGATAAGGTTACCTATGATTTTGTTAAGGCGGGATGCCAACATTTTCGCTAGAATTTTTGTGTCAAGGTTTAAAAGTGAAATGGGGCAGAAATTCGAGCAGGATGTGTTATCAGAATTTGGTTTTGGGATCATGCAGATAATTGCCATTAGCGATTCTTGTCTAAATGAGTATCCTTCTAATACTGTATTGAAATCTTTGGTTAGGAGTGGAGAAAGGATCTCTACAAAAGTATGGTAATATATGGCTGCAAAACCATCAGGTCTTTTGCCTGAGTTCTTTAATTGTTTAATTAAATTAAATTCTTTAATTGTTTTCACTACCTCTTCCACTGAAATGGGTTCTTCAAGAAGAGAATTTTGGGTCTGAGTTAGTTCAGGAAGCTTTGAGAGTAAAAGGCATACGCTTCAGAAGGATTAAATTCCTTTGTTTCCGAATATAGGGAAGCTAAATGAGATCTAAATTTGTGGACTATTTTAACCAGATTGCAGGTATAATTATTCTTCGACAATTGGATACGGATAGGATTAGATTGTTTATGCCTAGAATTGAGAGCACGTACCAACATAGTGTCCGGTTTGTTAGATTTCATAAAGAAGGCGTGTTTAGAACGTCGGAGGGATTTATCCGCATTTTCTGTGAGAAAGAGATCATATTCTAAATGGGTCTTTTCTAACCTAATTTTTGTAGTCGAAGAAGGATTATCTTAGAAATTTAAAAAGGCAGTGTTATATTCTAAGTCCAGTTTGCGTTCGAGAATTTTTTGCTCATGTTTAAACATTGCAGATTGGCATTGGAATGTTCCATGTAGTACTGGCTTATGTGCTTCCCAGAGAGTCAGTGTAGAAATTTCAGGGGAGGTATTGTGCGTCAGATTAAGGCTTGGTCAAATATGAGGTCATGAGATGGGTTTTTTAGCAAAATATTGGGGAGGTACCATGATGAGTCATGCGTTTTAGGTATAGTAGATGCTATGGTAGTATATACTGCGTTATGGTCTGACCAAGGGATTGGTATGTTTGATGAGAGAATCTCTGGTAACATACCAACAGATAGGAGTATGTGGTTGATTCGAGAGAGGGTTTTATGAGGGTGCGAGTAGTAAGTATATTTCCTTTTTGCTGGGTTATGTTCTCTCCAAGAGTCGACTAAGTTATATCTCGAGAGAGGTTGTGAAAAAGATTGCTTGGTTGGGCTTCTCGGTGGAGAGTATGGTGATTGATCTAGAAATGGGAGGAGGACCTGATTTGAATCTCCACACACAATTGTACTCATCCTGTGCGTGGATACTACTTGTAGAAGGTGAGATATAAAGGATGTAGGCTGTTTGTTTGGGGCGTAATTAGATACAACTAACTGCTGTATCCATAATATGTCCCGTGAGTATAATATATCTCCCTTCGGGATCTTTGATTTCTGATTTGAGGATAAATGGGATAGAGCGGTGAAAAGCTATAAGGGTTCCACGTTTCTTAGTGGTAGCTGAGGCCATATAAATTTGTGGATAAGAGGAGCTCATATATTTGGGTGTGGAGTCCATTGTAAAGTGAGTTTCCTGTAAGCAAACTATGTGAGCTTTTTGTGCTTGAAAGAAATCGAATGCTTTAGTGCGTTTTTGCGGTACATTAATTCCCTGTACATTCAGGGAAAGAATGTTTAGGGGTGCCATGGTAGATGATAAAAGTGATGATTCTTACCATTATTCACGGATTTCTGGCTGAATGGATCAATCCAATTGAACGAGAAAAAGGAAAAGGTGAAGATAGACCAAGCATAAACTGTAGGAAGAGAAAAACATGTAACATAAGTAGTAAGATATAATACTGTAAACAGTAGATTATGATAGATATTAAGAATTACCCTTGATGAGTGGAGAAATCTCCCCATCAGGGGGAAAAGGGGCTGACTTCAATCGTCCACATAATATTAGTGGGCGATCGAGGGAGCCACATGGGGACACGCGAAACTGCCGTGAAAAGAAGACAAGCCCTATGAAAGGAACATCATCAAGATGTAAAGGAAGGTAGCCAGCTCGGCTATAAATAAATGTTAGGACAAAATCTTCGATTGATCATACTGGGAGGTAAATGAGATCAGTACTCTGGAGTGTATTGTTATAATTTATATTAGGGTGTAGTAGGGGAAATACGTGAGAGGATTATGAGTATAGGGATGGGGAGTGGAATAATGAACTGGGAAAGAGAATATAAAAATGAGCAAGTGGACCTCTAACTACCCAGAGATACAGGTATGGGTTTAAATACCACAAACAAAATTATTAGAAAGTGGGATTTAGATAAAATATTGCTTGGACTGAGCCATATCTGGTAAAACTATCTATATGCTGAATGCATCTATAACATTCGCTTAGTAAATGTTCAAGCAAGTAAAAACTGAGTTTGAATAGATAAAGAAAATGGTAACTGGATTGTGCAGTAAATCTAGATCGATTAAAGAAAAATAGTTGATACCCTTCAATGGTAGAGCCAATTTAGATATTAGGGAATGGCCTCCCATGTTGGATGGGTACACAGCACTATCCAGCATCATGTTTTGCCTATACACCGAAAGGGCGCAAATTACATAAAGAGATACCAAATGGTCTCACAAAATTATTAAGGAATCCTTCCAAAGGGAGGTTCAATATTAAATTATGAGGACCAATGCAAGATATAGTTTTACAGTCACGTGACAGTTATTCAGTGACTGCACTCTGGAAGAGTGGGTGAAGCAATGAGGGGTTCAGAAGAGACTGTGGGTAGGACAAGTGGTCAGTCGAAGGAGTTTTCTTGATCCAGCGGAAGGGAGGCTAAACGACTCCTCTTATGAGCATGTTGGTTTCCTATTTGCTCTGGAGATTGAGAAGAGCTGTGTGGGGTGGAAGGGGTTGACCTCCTTCGTGATGAGTTAGAGATATGTGGATCATCCACAAGGCGCAGATCTTGAAATACTTGTTGCAGTTCTTCTGAGGATCTGCAGGTAAACTTTGAGCCCTGGTATGTAAATCAGATGGAAAACGGAAATACCCATTGATAAGTGATACCATGACTTTGTAGCACTGTCAGTTGAGGTTTCATTGATCAACGCTTAGAGATAGTCAATTAGGATAAGTCAGTAAATAACTGATAATCATGACCTTGGAACGTTAGATTGCTTCTATCCCTGGCTGCAGCCAGAAGGTGCTCTTTTGTGCGATAATAGTGTAGTTTTGCGATAATATCGTGTGGAGGGACATCTATTTTCTTGGGCATGAGGGCACGGTGGACTCTGTCCATATTCAAGTGTTCTATAGGTAGGGCCGTTGGAGTTCTTGGAATAAGGCCGTCATGGTTGAATGCACGTCAATCACAGATTCAGGGATACCTCTGATGCGGAGGTTGGAACGTCTGGCTCTGTTCTCATAGTCTTCCAGATTGTAGTATTAAATTTTCCTCTTTAAGGTTTTCTATTTTTGACATGTTATTTTGTGCTGAAATTTCCAACTCATCCACTCTAATTTCTAATGCTGCCTACGAGCACCAATTTCTCTTATTTCTTTTGTAAGGCTACTTGTAATATGCTCTGAAGTTTGTTTCATTGCTTTTTGCAGCATACGTTCAAATTGCTTTAAAGGTACTGAGGAAGCAGCAAATTCATGTGGAGAGTGTTGAGGGAAATAATTCAGTATCTGACTCATCAGAAGATTCTGTTTGTAACAGTTTCTGCTTCTGTTTCTGTGTATAGAGGCACACTGAGGTGCTGTGTGAGGCAGCCATTTTAGCTGCAGCCCGCACCTGTGACTCCTTTGTGGAGGTTTTAAACTTATTGCGGTTACCTCCTAGTACCATATTGAGGGTCCCCAACAGAGTTCTGGGTTCAGTGGTGGAAGCAGGATAATCTGGAGTGCTTTGTGTCAGCTGGTATGCTTTAAAATCTGGCTTTTCCTCTGTCACGGAGCGGAGCTCTAGCAGTGCATAACTGCTCTGTCAGACTCCAGGCACGCGCCTTGTCCTTTATTTTCAATGTCTAAGAGTGCTCAGGATTTGGCTCTAAGACCCAAGTGACCTATAGACCTTAGAGAGCAGTTAGATGTGTATACATTACTGCCCTGAGTACATGGGCCATATAGCATAATATATATAGCATAATTCTGCTCAGCTAAGCTTACATGTGTTCTGGGTATTTAGCCCTTGTGGTGCAATCTTGACATTTTTGTTCACCCAGGAAGCACAGGTGCAGCACCCAGCCTGGAGTCTGTCAAAGTTTAAGAAAGGTTGAAATACGCTGGACAATTGTAATGAGTTATACTCCATTTTATAGCCCCATGCATTCATGGACTTACATAACAAAGGTGCAGGTAATGCAGCAGTGGAGAAGAGCTACACTGCCTTGTAAGTGTTATAGCTATACTGCAAGGAGAGCACTGTGTGTTACTATATTGTTCTTTTCTATCTGTGCCAGCAGTCAGGGGATATCTTCCTGACAGGTCCCCAAAGATCTCTGAAGACCAAGATGGGGCAAATTGAGCTATTCCTTAGTTTACCTCAAATTACATTTTTTGGGTGGATTGCTTTAAATGTGCAGAGTTCAGGAGTCACATTACTCTGCCCAACAGTGATGAAGGGGTAGAAAAGAGTAAAGATCATGGCACTAGCTGCCAGAGCCAGGGGCAGGGACAGCAAATGGGCCAGTTGTATCCCTGAGAACCACCACATGGCCATGGAACTATGATTTCCACCACCACTAATTCTCTACTTCTGATATAACATAGTGTTCTCTGGTGTGGCCCCAATGCAGTTGTGTTATTGGAAGCCCTTACTGCTCTATGGACAGATTACACCCCCTTCCTGCCCAAGCCATTTTTCAGCGCTGTCACACTTTGAATGACAATTGCGCGGTCAAGCTACATTGTAACCATGTGAAATTTTTATCATTTTATTCACACAAATAGAGCTTTCTTTTGGTGGTATTTAAAAAAATAAAAAAATACTTTCCTAAAAAAAAAAAGTCTTTCAGTAAAGTTTGTAAATAAGTAATTTTTCTCCTTCACTGATTGGCGCTGATGAGGCAGCACTGATGGGGTGGCACTTATGGGCACTGATTAGGAGGTACGATATGCCGCACTAATGGGCACTGATGGGTGGCACTGGTGGGTATTTATGGGTGGCATTGATGGGCACCACTGATAGCCAGCACTGACTGGCATCACTGATGGCCACTGATTGCTGGCACTTGTGGGCTTTGATTGCTGGCACAGATTGGTCCTAATTGTGGGAACGGATTGCTGGCAGCGGCATTGCTGGCACTTTATTGTAATCAGGGCACAGATGATCAGTGCCCTGAATTCATCCCTACATGTCCTCTGTGAGGAGATGCTGCTGATCGGCTCTCCTCTCCTTACACTTTGTCAGTGTAAGATGAGGAGCGCCAATTACCGGCATCTCCATATTTACATGTGACCAGCTGTAAATGGACTCAGCCGATCACATGGTTAAAGACACGGCGAGCCCCTGGGGGCGCGCGAGAGTGGTCGTTCTGGAGGGCCGTCATATGACATCCACCCGTGCCACCCCGCCGTCTTTTGACGTCCGGCAGGCGGGAAGAGGTTGAGAAGTGTTTTCCAGTGCTAAACCTATCATCCAATTTCTAAATTGTTGCATTTGTAAATTTCAAAAGCCAGTATAAAGGAATAGCAGTGATTAAAAAAGCACTCGTGGGTTTAACTAATCTTTTTTTTTTTGTATAATTCTCCTTTAATGTGGTGTGGCAGGGGATGTGCCCCATGCCTACATACTTTTGCTAATCGGTGTCCCTCATTCCCATTTCCAAAAGTTGAGAGGTGTGTATTTTTCTCCCACTGATGCAAATAATATGGGGCTTATCTTGCTCCTACTTACACAAGTGATGGGACTTATTTTGCTCCCACTAACACCAACTATATGGAGTTTATGTTATCCCCATGTCACCAACAGTGACTTATCTTACTCCAACTTTGTCTGCATTCTATCCCAGGCTCTATTCTGTCTAAAACATAGCAAAGCATGGGGAAAAGGTTCAACACTAGAGGTCATGTGTAGCAACACCCATTTTTGTTCGTGCTCACGCGTCCTGCAGGTGTCAGGCTTCACATGCTGCATCCTTCTTCTCAAGACCCTAGTTTTTTCCAAATGTTGTTTATGCATTTACAGTCATCAACAGTGAAAACTGCAGATATAATTTTCTTTGTTTTTCAAGAATCGTTAAAAAACAACCCACAGAAACTTAAACTAGATTAACTCCGGCTAGCTCAAAAAACTACTCAAAAAACTGCAATCAGTTGAGATAGGTAAGGGTCAGTTCTTATTGAAGTGCGATTGAGACATTAAAAGAGAAGTTATTTTTTTTTTTTTTCCCCTAAAAAAATCATCTTTGCCTAGGGGGATGCAGCGTTGGTCCAATGCTACATCTGTCCCCCGCCGGCTCTACGACTAAGAACTGAGTGATCAAAGACTGCTGAGCACTCGGTTCTCAGAGCTCCGTGAGCAGAGAGCTGATGACTGTCAGTCACCGCAGGGGATTTTTTTTTTCTCAGGAACTCAGGCATGACCCCTCAAAACGCCCACACCGCATCAAATAGTGACTGTAGACAAATTTCACTAACAGTGGGAGGGTCCTAAAGGAGCATTAAATACCAGAAGTGCCATACGTACAAAATGTAGAGTTTTTTTGGGGGGGGGTGTTAGTGCAGAGTTCAAGGGTGCGCTACGTGCAGAGTTCAGGGGTGCGCTGCATACAGAGTGCAGAGTTCAGGGGTGCGCTGCATACAGAGTGCAGAGTTCAGGGGTGCGCTACACGCAGAGTTCAGGGGTGCACTACACACAGAGTGCAGAGCCAGCCTTCTTCCCCAGCTGCTTACCTCTGCATCCCCCATTCACATTACACTTTTACCCCTCTTTAGGTCTGACCTCCGCATACAACCCCCCCCTCCACTGCCCCATCTTCTCTCCCCCTCCTTAAAAGCTCCACCATCGCTTACGTGTCATACTTTTTTTGCTGTATTAAAATGAAGCACCCAGTTGGCTCTAGTACCTCATCGTCCACTGTAGGTGGCTCTGACTCTCTCACTTGCAGGGAGACCATCCAGTAGGGGTGTCGGTATCAGCACTGCACCCTGGGCACCTGCATCTCCCTTGTCCCAATCCTGCACTCAGAGGGAGCAACTCAGGAGATCAGATCTCTGGGAGCCATTGGGAGACAAGCTCAGGAGATCAGATCTATGGGAGCCATTGGGAGACAAGCTGTCACTAGTAAACACAGAAGCCAGACTTCTAGTAATAGTGGTGAGCAGGGAGCAGAGGGCTTGAGCCAAAAGTGGTGGAACTCAGTTCCAGCTGAAAAAAAGCCCTGGTCACCGCTCTCTGCTCTGCCCCGCACTTACTGGAGTGCTGGGCTGTAAAGGGGGTTGGGAGCGGCCAGCTTAGGCTCTCAGTGGCTCGCTGAGAGGCTAAGCTGGGTTCCAGTTCAGGCGTGTGGGTGGATCCTGATTTTATTGTCGTGATCTTGCCTGGACCGGCTCTGGCACGTCAACAAACAGCATGCTTCAGTCCACTGTCTGCTTAAAATTAGTCACAGGAGTGCAGAACAAACTGCACTCCTGTGATCCACAGGAGAAGTTGAGCCAAACAAACTTTGGCTGTACTTCTTTAAATTGTTTATTTAGAATTGCCCTAGATCACATGTCAAACACAAGGCCTGTGTGCTGAATCCAGGCCCTCCAGGCTATTTTATGTGTCCCTCGCACCTCTTCTGCAACCGCAAAAAGGCTGGTCTCTGTGCCCTCCCCCCTGCAGTTGGCAGTCAAGAGGAGGTCAGAACTCCTACAATTCCTGTGCATCTCTTTTTCAGCTGCAGCACCCCCTTATCTCTGCCTCCCCGGTCTCAACATTCACCAGTCTCCTGCAGCAGACTCCAGCCCTCCCCTGGTCCTCCTCCAGACCCCACACTTTCTGCTTTCCAGCTCCCCCAGCTTCTTCCTGGCAGCAGCTCAGGAGGTGTGCACTGTGATACAAGGAAGGCTGGAGAACTCTTGCGTGCTGATGGGGGGGGTCTTGACATTGGATGTGCAGGGGAGAGGGGAAATTGCTCTGGACATCTACTTATAATTATTATGAGAAGAATACAATTCTATGCCAGTTGAAAAGAAGGGTGGCACATGGCTGGTATATCTACAAGAAACTTTATTGGAGACTGCTCAGACAGAACACCACATGGCAGAAGCATGTTCTGAGCAGTCTCCAATAAAGTTTCGTGTGGATGATACCAGTGGTGTGCAGCTCCTTATCAGACTTGCATCCTCTGCTACAGGAATGCCCAGTGCCAGTCTGCATTTGTCCTTCACAGCTTAAAAGGAGAAGTACAGCCAACCAAAGCTCATTTGGCTGTACGTCTCCTGTGCAACACAGGAGTGCAGTTTGTTTTGCACTCCAGCTGACATCACAGAGCCAGCCCAGGCTCAGGAAGGATCGGGACAAATCTCCCATATCCACCAGAACCCTAGATCCCTGGACCAACAATCAAGTATCACGCCCCTTTCACAGCCCAGCAGAAGGGGGCGGAGAGCAGAGAGTGGTGATTGACAGTCATCAGCTCTCTGCTCACGAAGCTTTGAGACAGTGTTTGATCGCTCGGGTCTCAGTGTTTGAGCCGGCAGGGTCAGATGCAGCATAGCGCTGATGCTGCATCCGCCTAGGCAAGTATAAAAAAAAAAATCCAATACTTCTCTTATATTAGGTTATTACTAAAACCAGTAATTGAATGCAGAGGCAATTTAATATAATATAGAGTAGATACATTTATATAGTCTTACAGATACAACCGGCCCTTTGAGGGCAAACATAATGCTGATGCGGCCCACAATAAAATTGAGTTTGACACACCCCTGCCTTAGGGTGACCACATTTCCAAACTACCATTCAGGGACACCCCCCCGCTCCCTTCCCAAGAAAATATGGGGTTTGGGGGAATGTAGTCTCGGGGTTGACGGGGAATTCGGTGGCAGGGGTGATTTGTCGGGCGAATGGCTGGTGTTGTACTACTTTGTAATATATAATGAAATTGTTCAACTCACCATAATGCAGAATCAGTGGGGACCCTGAGCGTGTCACTTACCACCTGATGCAGTGTGCCACTTGCCACCGATGCCTGCCCCTAGATGCAGATTGTTACTTGCCACTGTTGCCTGCCCCCAGATGCAGCTTGTCACTTGCCACTGTTGCCTGCCACCAGATGCAGCGTGTCACTTGCCACCAGATGCAGCGTGTCACTTGCCACGAGATGCAGTGTGCCACTTGCCACCCACTGCCTGCCACCAGATACAGCGTTTCACTTGCTACCGTTGCCTGATGCCAGATGCAGTGTGCCACTTTCCACCCAGGCGCGGAGCAGGAAGTTAAGTCTTTCCCGCTGTGAATGCTGGGGCTCTGCCTCTCTCCTCCTTATGATGTCACTGGTTGCTAGATGCGAGGCGGAGCGGCAGCTAGCAATCATTTGGGCACTGAGCCAACGGCTCATGTAAAAGGGGTCTCACCAGCCAGGGGTCCACCACAGGCTGTCAGTGAGTGACAGCAGCGTTGTGAGGGATATTTTAGAGGGCATCAGATCGGGTCAGGGCCCGGGGGCAATTCCGGGACACTATATTGTCCCGGAATGAGGGTGCCCAGGACCCGGGACAGACCTGCTAATTGCGGGATTGTCCCGGGCAATCCGGGACACGTGGGCACCCTACCCTGCCCTAGATGGAGGGAAGAATGTCTGAACAACTGCCTTAAGAAAAATAACTGCAGCACATATTTTGAGCAAGCTGATGTAATTGGGAATACCTGCTTGTGGGCATCAAGATCTGTTTGCCATGAAAAATCGCATTTTTTGTTGTACTCCAAAAATCCTTCCAGTGTCAAGTAACAGAATCTAAATATGCCTAAATCACAATAAACCACATAGAATTATGAGCATGCAATTGTTTTATAATGAGTTATATTATTATATTATTATCTGCTGGTCACAGATATAAACTGCAGTAACATGTAGCTGATCAAAGTCACAGATAATAAGCAGAGTGGGGCATTTTTGGCATTTCTAGGATTCCAAACTCCTACCTGATTCTGCAAACAGAGAGGCATTTGTGCTTGGTATGCAGCAAGAAATGATGCATTAAAATTCTTCAATGCGCATCTGCAATAAATGCCAATATATATCTACTTATACTCCTCTGATGCTTTACATCTTGCAATATATATACGAAGTGAACAGTAAGGTTATTTCCTTATATGTGAAATATGTGTGTTAAGTTACTTGTAAAGCTGACTATGCACACTACAAATTGATTGTATAATCTCTTTATCACCTTTAAATATGTAATATGAAGCCTAATTGGAAATAAATAAAATTTGTTTTTTAATGTAACTGTTCTGAGGAAAAAAAAAAAAAAAAAAAAAGACTGCCATTAATGAGCTCTTGGAAATGCTAGTCTTTCACACTTCTCTAATGACTTTGGTGATTTCTACATCATAGACCCAGTACAAGTATAAAAGCGGGTGAAGCCAGTGCAAAGTTTTAATGCCTTTTCTGGGTCAGTAGCTCAAGATGTAATGAAGCCATTACATTAGCAGACAGCCAGGCAAGCGACATATTGAAAAAAGGTTAATATTTTTTTAACTACTGGTTACCTTTAACCACTTACCCACTCGGCACTTTAACCCCCTCACATTTTGAATGACAATTACTCAGTCATGCAACACTGTACCTATATGAAATGTTTGTCCTTTTTCACACAAATAGAGCTTTCTTTTGGTGGTATTTAATCACCGCTGGGTTTTTTATTTTTTTGCATTATAAAAGAAAAAAGACTGAAAACTCTTTAAAAAAAAAAAAAATTCTTCGTTTGTTATAAAATTTTGCAAATTAGTAATTTTTCTTCATAAATTTTGGACAAAATTTATACTGCTACATATCTTTGGTAAAAATAACCCAAATTGGTGTATATTATTTGGTGTTTGTGATTATTCTAAAAGGAAAAATTTGCGCTAGGTGTAAAATGTTGTGAATAAAATATAAACCTGTGAAGAAATATATATTGTGCTAAGGTGTACAAATATACAATATAAACCTGTGAAGAGGTATCCTGCAGCTATACGCTATAACCCTGATAGGGGGCACCACTAAACATGTATATAAGGAGCGCAGCGCTGGATATAAATAAACAGTGAAAAATATTTTGTTATGTGCAAATACTAAAAAATTAAATGCAAATAAAGGCTGTGCACATTAATCACTAAAATAATGTCTGTGAATATTTCCAATCAAGCAAAACCAAAATATAAATAAACGTCCATGGAAACATGTGAAATAAACCGCTATGGATATCTGACTTCCACCGCTGTAAAACCCGTCACCAGAAAGATTAAAGGCTTACCGGACAGCCCTTAAAGAAAGGCATGAATCAATCTCCACTTTGGATGCTGTCCCTTCTATGGATGGATCCTGCTGTGAAGTGCTAGATGGTTAATCTCCGATCAATCAGCCATGGAGAAGAGCCATTCCCAGCGATAATGGATATCCAGGAAGAAAGAAAGAGATGCTCCGATAGTGTAGTAAAACTTATGGTTCCTTTATTAAAATGCCATGCAGGCGTTCAACAATACAAAAAATCCTTGCAAGGAATGGTAAAACAACTCCGGTGAAAAAACGAAAGTTCACGCATGCGCAGTCCGTGCGTGCGTGTCTACCCTACGGCCGTTTCGTCAGAAATGACATCATCAGGGTGTTTGTGAAAGTTATAGAGTCCACAAGCTATGGTGCCAATCTCTGAAAATTGATCACACCTGAAGTACTGACGGCCTATCTTCTTTCTTGAGATCCTAACAAGCCAGGAAAGTACAA
The DNA here is from genome assembly GCA_037952925.1 of Lithobates clamitans. Classification (NCBI taxonomy): domain Eukaryota; kingdom Metazoa; phylum Chordata; class Amphibia; order Anura; family Ranidae; genus Lithobates; species Lithobates clamitans. The sequence continues at coordinate 992,933 of JBBGZY010000243.1, read as the reverse complement.
ATACCCCCCAAATGACCCCTTTTTGGAAAGTAGACATTCCAAGGTATTTAGTAAGAGGCATGGTGAGTTTTTTGAATTTGTAATTTTTTCCCACAATTCTTTGCAAAATCAAGATTATTTTTTTCCACAAAATTGTCATATTAGCAGGTTATTTCTCACACAGAGCATATGCATACCACAAATTACACCCCAAAACACATTCTGCTACTCCTCCTGAGTACAGTGATACCACGTTTGTGAGACTTTTACACAGCGTGGCCACATACAGAGGCCCAAAATTGAGGGAGAACCATCAGGCGTTCTAGGAGCATAAATTACACATATAACTTCTTGACTACCTCTTACACTTTTGAAGGCCCTGGAGCACCAGGACATTGGAAACGCCCCAAAAATGAAACCACGTTGGAAAGAAAACACCCCATCGTATAATCTATGAGGCATAATGTGTCTTTTGAACATGTCATTTTTTTCTACACGTTTTTGGAAACTGTGGAAAGAAAATGAAAATGCATTTTTTTTTATACACAAATTTGTTCATTTATACAATACTTTTCTAACATATAGCATCTACATACCAAAAATTACACCCCAAAATAGATTCTTCTACTCCTCCCGAGTACAGCGATACCACATGTGGGAGACTTTTCCACAGCCTGGCCACATACAGAGGCCCAACATGCAGGGAGCGCCATCAGGTGTTTTAGGGGCATTCATTTCAAATCTAATTTGACTACCTATTACACTTTTGTGAGGCACTGTAGTGGCATGGATGAGAACTGATGTGGCATGGATAAGCATGAATGGGGATGGATGAGCCGTGGATTGGGATGGCTGAGCATGATTGGGCCATAAAAGTGGATGGCTTAGTATGGATGGGATGACTATGCATGAATGTGTATGGCTGGGTATGGTTGAGTATGGCTGGGTATGGTTAAGTATGGCTGAGTATGGATGGATGAGTATTGCCGAGTATGGATGGCTGGATGAGTGTGACAGAGGCATGGATGAGCATAGATGGATGGCTGGATAAGTATGACAGAGGGATGGCTGAGCATGACAGAGGGATGGCTGAGCATGGATGGATGAGTATGACAGAGGGATGGCTAAGCATGGATGGATGGGTGGCTGCAATGGGCACAGATCAGCGCTGTGGGCACTACAGATCCAGCCCACAGCACCCGATCTCTCCCCTCTCCGCTTACACTGTACCGATCGGTACAGAGAGGGGAGAGATGAACCGGACATGACGCCGGTTTGTTTACAAGTCATTGCTCCATCATTTGACGAAGCGATCACGTGGTAAACAACCGGCGGTCACGGATACTCCCACGTGCGCGCCCCATGGGGTGCGCGGGAGCACGATTCTGGGAGGACGTCAATGTACGCCCTCCCAGAGTTATCGAGCCGAGCTGTAGCAGTCATAGGGCTATGGCGCGGTTGTTAGGTGGTTAAGCTGGATCGTTGACTTCGTAGTAGTATTTAAATCTAAACACAATCTAGGATGTAATTGCACAGGTAAAGCACACCTGACACAAATAAATGTCTACCAAGTCACACCTATTAAAGCGTATCTATGGTCAAAATGTAAAATCATATACATATCATATATATAATTTTGCCCCTTTACAAATCATTAGTAAGACCTCATCTGGAATATACAGTTCACTTTTGGGCACCAGTTCTCAAAAAGGATATCAGGGAACTGGAGAAAGTGCAGAGAAGGGCAACCAAACTGATAAGAGGCATGGAGAAACTCAGCTATGAGGAAAGATTATAGGAACTGAATTTATTCTCTCTTGAAAAGAGGAGATTAAGGGGGATATGATCAACACGTATAAATAGATAAGGGGTCCACATAGTGAACTTGGTGTTGAGTTATTCACTTTATGGTCAACGCAGAGGACAAGGAGGTACTCTTTACGCCTAGAGGAAAAAAGATTTAATCTCCAAATATGGAAAGGTTTCTCCACAGTAAGAGCTGTGAAAATGTGGAATAGACTCCCTCCAGGGGGTTCTAACCAGCTCAATTGATTGCTTTAAGAAAGGCCTGGGTTATTTCGTAAATGTACATAATATAACTGGGTACTAACATTTATAGGTAAAGTTTAATCCGATTGCCTCTCAGGGCTCAGGAAGGAATTTTTCCCCTGCTGGAGCAAATTGGACCATGCTTTGCTGGGGTTTTTCGCCTTCCTCTGGATCAACTTGGGTATATGGGATTGTATGATATTTTTTATTGTTGAACTGGATGGACTCTTTTTTTTCAACCTAACTATGAAACTATATTCATTTCCACATTGTAACGTAATTATTTTCAGCCTATTCCTATTAATCTGAATGATCTTAAACTTTGTAAATCTACTTTGTGAAGATCCCCACACAAAGTCTCGGTGAGCACAGAGAGAGGAGAGAGCAGCTGCAGACGGGCACATCGTTGGTTTGAGAAAGGGGGGGTGAGAGGGTGATACAAATAGAGGCACATTTTTTTTTTTACCTTAAAGCAGGGTTCCAGATGAATTTTTTTTTTTTAGCTAAAAATACCCTAGAATAGTCAGGGCTTGTGCATTTAAATAAAGGTAATTGTGTACACTGTCTCGTTTTGTATTCGTGTAGGATTGTGCAGTTCCTGTACAGCATGGCCATCTCCAGTGTGGGCATCTGAAGCCAAAGATTCCCTCTTCCGGGATTCCGTGCATGCTGGCTACCCAGCATGCACCCACCAATCTCGCGCATGCGCAGTGCGTTGCAAGCGAGTCCCACGGCTTGTAGGTCAGGTTTCCATAGCAATGCTAGGAGCCAGCGATGCCCATTGACTCCTGGGATCGATAACACTCATCTCCCAGGAGTCAATGCAAAGCCGGAAATGACGTATGTCGCCGCAGCCACAGAAGGAGGAAGAAGTTAAAAGATATTGCTGCTTAAATAATGTAAATAAACCTGAAAAATAAAAAATTGACAATTTTTTTTTTAGGATGCACATAAGTGGTGAATGGAGGACAGTGAAAAATGTGGGTGGAACTCTGCTTTACCACAGGGAATACATTAAGGTACAAAATGTCCAGTCATTACAACCACTTTAAGGTGGTGCAGTTGGGGCTATGCGTTTTTACCATCCCAGAAGAAATATGTTTCACCAAAATAAGAAAACATTTTCCCGATTTCTATATTTCCTCATCTCTAGTCCTAGAATTTCTCTGAGGCTAGGGTCACACCTATGCAGGTTGTGGTTGATGCGTTTTCCGAGTGCACTTTTGACATGTTTTGCATTTTTGTTTTTTTACAGTGGAAGCAGATCAAAAAAACAAGCACTGCATTTTTCAGGTGTTTCTGCTGCGTTTCCATTGAAGTCTATGGAATAAAAAACGCAAGCTGCTGGTAAAAAAAGTTCCTGACCCTTTTCAAAAAATGCACAGGTTAAAAACGCACATGTGATGTGAACATGACCCATAAGAAATCATGTTAAATGAACTGTAGTGTGCTTCTGTAAAACTGAAAATGCACTGCAAACTAATATAATTGGTCTTGTACTTACTACAAGGTTGCATGTGAAAGTATACCTCCCCTAGGCTAAAGGTTTGAACACATAAAAAAAAAAAAAGTCTGTGAGAAGTGAAAATATTCAGCGCTGCTAGGGGATAACCACAAACCAGCTGACAGTACTTCTACCCTACAGAGAGTAGCAACAAGTGTGTGTAATCTGCATTGGGATAAGCTCCAGTGACCTGAACCCAACAGACACTTTGCAAACGCGTTTTGTAAAGCACATGGTTTCATGCATTAATGCAGTAAAGCAGCCTATTCATTTTGAACAGGCTGGAAGTACACCTTAACACATGAAAAACTTGATCTGCACCATTTTTGCTGTGGTGCACCACATCGGGTTCCATGCATGCTTGTGTAGGCTCCCATTGATGTCTATTGGGACACAGTGGCTACACAGACACTGGTGCTGTGTCCTAATATAAGTGTATTGACTATTGATTCAGTCTATGGAATAAACCAGACACAGGCAAAACAAATAATTCTATAATTCCATATAAAATATGCAGGTTTGGAGTTACCAGGTGATGAACAGTCATTTTTCCAAGTCCTCTCGCAGGATGACAAACATGAGAGAGAAAGCAAGATGTAATAAAAAGGGCAGTATAGAGTGCACATGCTCGGGATCGGTCATGCAGTGAGCTCCATGCACCGGCGGTTTACCACAGCGATAACTGCGGGCAGAAGCAGAACTAGAGAGTGCTTACCCACCTGTTCACCATCCTGGGGATCCAGACAGCAGAAAAAATAGGATTTTTTATTTACCATAAAATCCATTTCTCTGAGTTAATCAACAGACACAGTAGGACTGGGCAGAACAAAAAAAGCAAACGAACACCTGGCTATGCCCATGGGCCATCCTTAGTCAGTATATAACCCTCTCCCTGCTCTAGATATTCAGTTTAGTAGCAAGCAATAACAGGAGTATCAAAGGAACTCCATAGAGGGGTGGGTGCTGTGTCTGTCAATGAACTCAGAGAAATGGATTATATGGTAAGTAAAAAATCCTATTTTCTTATTCGTTCATTGACAGACACAGCCTTCATAATGATAGGGACATCCCAAAACAGTGCCAAACATGAGGCGTGGGAGAACAAAAAATCCCAAGGCTAATACAAGAGCCAACCAGGTAACAGATACTTCACCCAGGACACGCTGGAACCCAACCTGAATGATACCCCTTCAAGAAAGAATAGACCTAACCAGCGGCCTGCAAAAAAACTTGCGGCCAAAATAGGCATCCGCAGATGCCAACTCGTTCACTTTGGAGACTTGTGAACAAGTGCACCGACGACCAGTGGTCATCTTGCAAACTTACACAACGGACGCATGATGACCGAAGGCCCCAGAAGCACTAAGCGCCCGAGAAGAAAGTGCCATAACAGGAAAGGAGGCATCCGATCCTTGACCGAATAGCCCTCCCTTCAGAGAAGGATCACAGAAAAAAAACAGAACGCCCCTTTCTTGGCCCGTCCGCCAATACCCCTTCAGGACGGATAAGGCAAATTCCCTGGAAAGTCCTGACCAGGGACACAAGAAAAGCAACACAATGTCCTTATTCAAATGGAAATCCAAGGACGGAACCCTGTAAAAAAAGGGGCAAAGCACCACCTTAACCTGGTTAAGGTGAACGCCAAGATAACGCCCCCCTTTTTGACACCCTGTGAGTGGAGGTGATAACCCCTAAGAGACCATCTCCCGAGCCAGAGTAAGTATTGGAATCTCCCGAATATCTTGAAAGAGAGATAGAGAGGCTCCAGGAGAACTGAAATTACCAAGTTCAGATCCAAGAGCGGTAGAAGAACCGCACTGGCGGCAACAGACACCTAACCCCTGGAATAAAAGGTACGCACCAGGAAGTGCGAGACCAGGAGACGCTGAAGAAGACCACCC